>LBNU01035673.1:11575-24528 GCA_014162995.1 Artemisia annua
CTTGAGACCCTTGGACTCCTCTATAAATACAATGTGTAAGCCTTCCTTAAGGCTTGTTGGTTCTCATAATACACTATCATATTTATCATATCATTAGTAGAGTTCCTTCCATATTATTCTATCTTCTTCTTCTCTATTCTAGTTCTTGTATCTTTGGTTGTTTATGCTATAACATGGTGACCTAACAGGTATGAGCATGTGGAACTAGAGTGATGGTGGTGAACATGATAAGTTTTGTATGTTGAGCTGCATAAAACTTGGTTAGTAATAAACATACCGGCACTTACATGTTCGGACTTCGATATCGTCAACAGCATAGTTTGAAGACTTTCTCAAATCCTTACCAAGACCGTTCCTAATCGGATGCCCCTGAAAGGGCTTTCACTGACATACCGAAGTACGCCAAGGATTAGGTGAGTCGCTGGAGATCACCGCACGACTGTAGACCTTTTGGAACACCACCGTAAACACTAAGCGTAATCCACAAGAGATTACCGAAGTGACCTGCTGTCAGGGCTGTTTGATGTTGACCCTGGCAGGAGTTTCCACTCAATCACTGGGAAATACTTATGTATATTCCCTCATAAGTATTCTTGGCAGATTGCTAAGATCTGCGTAGGACTCAAAATATTACATCTGATGTCCTTAATGTTGAACAACCAGTGTATAAGAATCAAGTGTTCCTATGAGACCTTTTGATGCATCTCTTGGCTCTAGACTCGATAAGTGCACATTCGGTATCCTATGCGGAGACTAGGGAGGGGTCTCCTGTTTCAATATCAACTAGCTCTAAGAGACAAGTCGATAGATTACACTGGTTCCCTGTGAGAATGAAACAAGCTCTTTTAAGAGAACTTGAGTGGCTGGCAGGTTTAGTGCAGTGTGTCACTGGGTCCATGACGTCTTGTCTTCAATACCGGTGTTACCTTAGTAACAACCAGTAGCATATGAATTGAACCCAGTTTCTGCCCTAAGGTTGAATAATTGGAGGGTTATTTCTTTTCACCCTTTCTCATTTCATTTCTTTTAATTCTTCAACCCCTTCTGTGCTTACCGAGACTTCATTGCTAGAACCTTGTTGGGTTTGTTCCAGTCCTAGCTCAATCTCAGTCGGCACTCTTCCCTTTCTCACTTTTCTCTTTTTTTCAATCATTCCTAAGGACTTCTAATCTATCTATTGGATTGTCCCTGGGAAGATCCCTCCGGTTCTGGTGGATCATGGGAACATATACCTAACCTTACCATCCTTATAACTACATGCATTAAATTAAAGTGGTCGGTCTTTTGGTATCTTTCCACAATCGCCATATAACCAAATCATTGAAAATTCTCTCAAAGTGTTTATGATAAAGAAACACATTTTGTTAACACTTTGAGAGTTTTATCATTTTTCAAATGCTCCCCCTTAACATGTGCTCATAGGTTTAAGGTAGAAATTTGCACATGTCGGGGTGAGTTGCACTTATTTGAATTGATCTGCTCTCAATAGACATATACCCTAGGGACACGTTTACGTTGCTTAGTTAAAGGGATCCATTATCAGCTTTTAGGTGATAACTAGCCCTAATAACAAACTTGAAGTTGTTAACATTCTTTAAAAAAGGAAGTTAGACCCGTCAAAGTATATATCTAAGAAGAGCTTCTCGAAACGGTACTTTCTACTTGGATAGATCCTTTCGAATTCTAACGTTTGTGTTTCGTCAATTCATGAGTCAAATCTGAGTCATAATCAATTCACGGTTTCTATTTGTTATTGTAAAAACACGCGAAAGATTCTTAGCCACTTGCTCCCCCTCAATATGTGCAAATTGATTGAATCAATTATAAAGTTATTAAAACTTTGGCACATACGGGTGAGCTTACATTTGAGATCATTTATTCACCATTTATTCACTTGCTCCCCCTCAATATGTGCTTTGATTAAAATTCAAAAACTTTAAAATTTTAGCACATACAGGAGAGCGAATCTTTGAGTCCAAAAAACCATCATTTTTTTTAAATCAGATTTTATATTTAAATCACATTCTCTCCCCCGATCATAAAAATTCAAATCTTTTGAGATTTTTTGATCCAATTGATTTAAATGTTTTTAGAAGAAACTTTGGAGAAAAATGTGATAAAAGTTTTAACCTTTACTGATTTTCAGACACTTTTTCACTGCTGCTGGTGCACAAAGTTTTTAAAGGTGCAGAAATTTTGAGCAAATACGCTCCCCCTCAATTAATGACCCATTTTCAATATAACCTTTTTTTGGTCATTAATTTGAGCGGCAAGGTATTTGTGAAAATTTAAGTCCGATAGCCACCTTGTAAACCACAAAATCTCTCTTGAAGAATCATAAAGAGAGAGATTTTGGGATGAAAGAATACTTCTCTTCTTTTTCTAGAAAGGTTGCACTGAAGCGTACAACATCTCGGAGGTGCACGGATGTAAAGTAATCCATGCCCGGATGAAATTCATCCGTTGTTAGGAACAACTGTCCTTAATGGTGATGCGTTTCCTCATTTTTGATAACCGGGTTGCTATCTGAAGTAATAGAAAACCATAATTTTAAGAACGGGTTACAGTCTGAAATAACTGCAAGCCATATAAGGCATGTTTTGAAAACATTTTGAACTTCTGTTCGATCTTTATTTAAAGACCCGTGTCACTATTAAATGACATTTCTAGGACCGTAAATGTTATCGATGCTAGAAGACATGCCTTAAAAAAAATATATTTTTAGTATTTTCTGGTTTTTCAGATTTTTATAGTTTTTATAGGTTTTATATTTTTGTATTTTTCTTTTTTGGGTTTTATATTATATACAAGGATATTTGAAGTGAATCCATTACTCCTCATTCTCTTCCTGAAGACTTTTGAGTGATACTGGCATGAGACTCTCCAAACCAAGTTGCTGGAGAATAAATCGAAACCGTTCTCCAGGAAGTGCCTTAGTGAAGAAATCTGCCACCTGAAGCTCTGTCCTTGCGAAGTGAAGTTCCACCACACCACTGGAGAATCCATTTGCCAGGAGAACCATTGACAGTACATCGAACCATGCCCAAGGCACCTGCTTTAGGCCATAAAGGGCCCTTTATCATACGGTAGACATGGTTAGGGCGATCACGATCCACAAATCATTTAGGTTGACTGACATAAACAGCTTCATGCAGCGTTCCATTGAGAAATGCAATTTTCACACCCATTTGATAGACCGTCCAGTTCTGACTTGCAGCATTGGCGAGAAACATTCTGATAACTTTGNAGAATCCATTTGCCAGGAGAACCATTGACAGTACATCGAACCATGCCCAAGGCACCTGCTTTAGGCCATAAAGGGCCCTTTATCATACGGTAGACATGGTTAGGGCGATCACGATCCACAAATCATTTAGGTTGACTGACATAAACAGCTTCATGCAGCGTTCCATTGAGAAATGCAATTTTCACACCCATTTGATAGACCGTCCAGTTCTGACTTGCAGCATTGGCGAGAAACATTCTGATAACTTTGATAGAAACACTCTGAGTGAACGATTCCTCAAAATCAATGCCTTTCTTTAGATGATAACCCTTAGCAACAACCCTTGCCTTGTATTTAGAACGTCATCATGCTCATCAGATTTCACTTTAAGGATCCATCTAAGAACAATAATCATTGCGCAGTATGGAGATTGTGCCAATTCGCAAACTTAAAGTTGATAGATTTCATGTCTTTCTTCTTGTATCGCATTAAACCAGCATTCGTCTGATATGACAATTTTAAAATCGTTAGGCTCGACTAGTATGGAATTATAAAAGCACCACAAGGCATGTTTGTTCAGATCACTTTGTGTGGACACCAGTTGAGAAGGATTCCCGTTATAGTGAAGATCATGTGGTTGTGGGTAGTAAACTGATGTGCTTGTGTTAAGATCTCCTGAAGAAGAAGCCTTGGATGAAGATTCAGGAGTAAATGTGTTTTAGAACGGAGCAACACCGGTCAAGATGAACCATTTTGGATCGTTTGGAACATGAGCTGCGATGGCTGGTAGTACCGGTGTATCACCAATTTACGGCTCAAATTATTCATCAACCATTTGATTAGCCAATATCTCTAAATCCTTATCGGTAGATGGTACATAAGGTACATGCATGAGTGGGATCCTGTACAATAACCGAACTGGTTGGTTCAGAAGACAAAATTTAAACGCGGGTCCTACACTGATGTGTGCAGAAGCCATTTGCTCAGTCAGCTCATTGTAGAAGTTTGTAGACAACTTCTCATAAATATTCACCACCAAAGCTTTCGAGGGTCACGAATAATCGTCTGAACTTGTGGTTGCCATGATGTAACCTTAAACGGGATTTTACAACTCCTGTGACTTAAACCGAGAGATCGATTCTCTCCCGGGATTTTACTAAAGTCAACAAAAGAAACCGAAAGATGTAATACGATTCTCTCCCGAGTTAGACTTAGAGTGTGATCTTGGATAAGTCACAATTAGCACTAAGTGTCAAGTCGCGACGAGTCAAGTTACACTAGATCCGATCATAATGAGTCAAGTTGTAAATATTTAACTCACAACGTCAAATTATAATCAGACTAATCAAAACGACTCAAGTCACAACAATTCACCAAACACAGGTTGATAACAAATCACTAGCCTCTCACAGCTGAGTTAATCACTAGGCACTACCAAATCGTCGAATTTTATCCTCAATATGAAGCTTTGGTAGCTTTCCCCCAAACCGACAATCATCTTTATGAGACCACTTTCAAAACAGTCTCATTGTATGAGGCTCATAAGCCCGAAGAAAGCGATAACACCGAAGTCACAAGGTGAACCACTGATCATCTCTGCGGTTATCAATCCCGAAATTTCATATTAAGCCAGATCACATGACCATGTTGTGCATCCCCAATGTGCACGTTACACTACGGTTTTGAGCAGTTGTCTATTCAGGGGATTAATAGATCAACATCTTCATTTCACCAAATGCATTCCAGTTATCTTTCACATAATAACTTAGTCCATATTGTACACACGTACCCACCACAAGTAGATACGATGACACCAAAGTAACAAGTTGAAGCACTGACCCTCTCTGCGGATATCAACTCCGGAATAAATGATTAAACCTGGTCANTGTTGTGCATCCCCAATGTGCACGTTACACTACGGTTTTGAGCAGTTGTCTATTCAGGGGATTAATAGATCAACATCTTCATTTCACCAAATGCATTCCAGTTATCTTTCACATAATAACTTAGTCCATATTGTACACACGTACCCACCACAAGTAGATACGATGACACCAAAGTAACAAGTTGAAGCACTGACCCTCTCTGCGGATATCAACTCCGGAATAAATGATTAAACCTGGTCATGTGAACCTGTTGTGCGCCCCTGATGTACAAATATCTCTCCATGATGGTTGCGATTTCATCGGAATCAGCATAACAATGTGTACATGAAGCATTAACCAGAAGCACTTTAACATAAATTATATAGGCTCGTATGAAGATGTCGATAAGCAATATCATCTCACACTCCAAATGTCCTTCTCATATTTCTTTCTACTGAAAGCTGAAGTAGTACATACCACAAGTATCGAGAGACCACTTCCCCCACGTAGTTGGAATAATACACCGAACGCTATGAGTTAAGACACTGATTGTCTCTGCGGTTATGACATTAGTCTTCCCGGCATAACTTCAATTAAGACGAGGTATTAAGTTCATCACCTGTAATCTTTTTGCATTCAGATGTATGTCTCCTTTCCCCCTTGCTGGTTTTGATACCTCAGAATGAGCAACACATTTTTGCTGAACTATTTGAAATTAGTGAGAAGAACACCATTTACTTAGATGTGTCCTGTGAGAATCAACTGCTACAGAAACACTCTCTGACTATCATTATCAACCCTTATAATCAGTCAGCTAATGCTATGACCACTTTGTGAAGTAAACCCGATATTCCCAACTTGAAAATGAAGTAGAATTCCTCGTTCTTGTGACATAAGCTTGCACTAATGTATGACAAAGAGCGGTGTAGAGAATTCATGCAACATCGAATCCCTAAGTACTCTATACTCTTCAACCAGCCAACCATCAAGTATAAGACGTACATCACCTCTTGATTACCGACAACTTAGTGTGAGTTATGACACTCCTTAGAGTGATAGTTATTTTGTGGTAATATAAGTGAAGAATTACCCAAATAACTAGATATCCAAGTCTTCGTCATTGCAAGATTTTAAAAGCTCGAACCAGGATCATCAAGATACTAAGTACACTCACCCGTGAAATTTCACTTCAATCTCAAATAAATAATACCAACTAAACTCCGTGATCACTTGACATTCCATGTCCAAATTTATAGCCGTTTTGGCGTATTAGCCAACATTTTCCGTTATATGGTCGATTTCTAGAATACACATTGAAGGAACAACAATCCGTGATGTAAAAGATTCACGTCCATGTCAGTGACTTGCTCAGTTGCTTCTTCATTCTCAATGAATTTTCGTATGTCACCCAACTTTTTCGTGTGCAACATCATTATTCAAGTAACGGATCATGATTCAAGTGTGCTTCTTCGATATCATGAGAGTCGTATAACCATTCTTCAACATCCATCAACATGTAGTATAATCATACTTCTCCCCCTCAAAAATTGCATACAAGGTTTGCCATATTTGATTGAGTAGCAAGTGAATAAGAATACAATCAATCATTTTTGCACCTTCAAAAATTGCATACTAAGGTTTCCATTTTTGATTGTGTTATAACCAAGAATCACTATTCAGGAGGTCGGGGATGCTCGAAATAAAGGTTAAACATGGTATATTAGATTAAAGAATTGGGGGAAGATGTGTGTGTTTTCTAGAGAGAGAAAGAAGGAAAACACACACACTTCTTATTACAAATGAACATCCAACCTCTCCTAGTTGCAACTAGGAGAGTATATATACTACAAAACACTAAAACTATGTCCTATTGACAGAACTAGTCCTTGTGCTTTTAACTAATGCAATTTCCAACATATAACATTATTTTCAGGGCTAACAATCTCTCCCCAAAGTAATGTTATATGGAAATTGCTTACAATGTTCCCTACAAGCACAATTAAGTAAAACACAATACAAAACATAAGCACAGCAGCTCTGAGAGTGGTCTTCAAGCACCATAGCTTCTTATACATCTGAGTCTTCTCGGCTGCCATCACTTTGACTTGTAGAGGAACAATGTGTGTGAGTCTAATTAGGGATTAACATTGACCATTACAATACACTCTCCCCTAATTAGTGCTCTCCCCCAAACTGACAACATCTCTGATGAATGCCCTAACTCTGAAGAAGTCTTTTATGATAAACACATGCGAACCGTCTTTAGTCTTCAAACATGCAGCGGAATATGTAAAACGACTGTAGACTCGACCTTCTTCAGGATTTTCTGTTCGGGGGTACAATGTATCAACATCTTCATCTTCACCAAATGCATTCCAGCTATCTTATAAATCAGCCCATAACGTACACATGTAATTAACAAAGGTAGAAACGGTTCAGCCTGGTCACATGGACCTTTAGTACTTCATAAAGTACATATTTAGTTCACATTTCTCTCCCCTGATGATTGCGATCTCATCGAAATCAGCATACCAATGTGTATATGTAGTTGTAACCGGAAGCACCTTTAGAATAGACTATAATCAGCACGTGTGAAGATGTCGATAATCCCAATCTACTAACGATACCATTTGAAATTGTCTAACTCTTTATCAACCTCTGAATCAACAACGACGGCTATTTCCATTAACCTCATGCAGAAAAACTCAATATGAAACTTGAGAATGAAGTAAGATTCCCCAGACTTGTGACTTAAGCTTGTGGTTCCTGTAGTGACTAAGAACGGTGTAGAGAGTTCGTACTCCATCGAATCCCTAAGTACTCAATACTCTTCAACCAACCAACCATCAAGTATGAGACGTAACACCTCTTGATTATCCACAACTACGTGTGACACTGAGCACTACAACGTAACTCCTTTAAGTGATAGTTAACTAGGTCTTCGTCCGTCCACCCCTTGACCTATGAAAACTAGATAAACCAAGTCTTCGTCACCATGTATGTAACCCTAGGTTAACATATATGTATGTGCCCAACAAGTATCTCCTTTAAGTGATAGTTAGCAGATTGAGTATGTGAATAAGAATACAATCACTCAAGTAGGTTATTCACCCTTCTCCCCCTCAAAAATTGCAAACGAGGTTTTAATTTTTTGATTGATCAAGTGTATAAGAATTCGATCAAAGAAAGGTAGATCCACTTGATGAATGAACGAACATGGAGAAATCATGAAGCATGCAGTTGATAATGGTAAAAAAACAAGAAGATTTCTCTTCTTCCAAAGATAAGGCGCACTGAATCGTACACCTTTCTTCTCTTTGATGAACGGGGCCTGAAGTGAAGTCGACAGACGCCATGATGATGAAATTAAGACCCGAGGCTTGAACTGCGGTGTTCAAACGTCATAATGATGAAGAACGAGGCCTGAGCTGATGTATTCAGACGTCATAGTCGTTGAAGAACGAGGCCTGACCTGATGTGCATAGACGTCATAAAGCACATGCATCAACATCGACATTCCAAAACTCCTGAAGCTGGAGAAATGATTGCTTTAGGCCTCCAGACTTTGAGTTTTCTCATATAGTGAATGATTGATGTACCTGCAACTGAGTAAGGACTACCTGCACTAACATCACAAACTTGATTGCATATATATGGGTTAGTGACAACAGTATCCAAACCCTTAGGGGTTTCATGGTCAACCATGCCATTATCTTCAGTGAGCACCTTTCCGGTAGGAACCCACTTAAGTCCAACGTGCTTGAAAATTCTACCGGTTGGAACCCACTTATGGCAAGTTCTGGGATTACACAACTTCTTATGCATAGTGGAAGGTTTATCAATATTCCTAGAATCCAAAGAATTAGGAGTTGGTATCCACCTAGGAGAAGTTTTTGGTTTGTTTTGCTTCACATGCATTGTAGGTGACTTACAATAAACCCTAGACTTGGAAGGTTGAACCTTAGCATTATTCCTCAGTACACTAGGAGGCATCCTATAAGGTTGAGAACCTAAGATACCATCCTTTTGAAGTAGAGCCTTTTTCCTAGCCTTTTCTAGATCATAGTCCTTTTGAACCTTAATGCTTGGTTTCGTCACTATTTTGGAACTATACCTAGAGGAGCTGGGAGCAGTAGTAACTACATGTTGAGGTTTCGCAGAGCTAGAATCATCAGACTTAGGCAAATAATGTGGAGTGACTGGTTTTGTTAAAACTTGTTCTGCATCAACTTGGGAGGCAAACCGAGTTTTTGAAAGTTTTGGGCGTTCAGATCTAAACGCAGTCGGTTGTCTAACAACCGATTGGTTTCTATTTGATGGTAAAACTCGTTTCCCCAAGATTGATGGTTTTGAAAACTTAGTGTTCACACTATTCCCTATTGCTTTTCTTACCTCATTTTTTAATGCTGCAATTGTGAAATCCTTTTCCAGAAGTTGGGCTTTGAATTCATCATTTTTGGTAGTCAAAGAGGTTATCTGTTCTAAAGTCTTAGTTTTAGTATCTTTGATAGATTCACACAATTCATTACACTGATGTTTCAAAGTCTCATTTTTTGCAAGTAAATTAGCCACATTATGTTCCGATTCAATAACAGCGCAGTCATGTTTAGCTTTAACTTCATTACACATATCACACAACTCAGTAATACGGTTTTTCAGGTTTTTGATTGTCAAGTTCTTTGTTTCTAGCTGAGCTTTCAAGTCATCAATCATAAAGAATTCACGAAAATCAGAAAGTTCCGGATTTTTACATGGTTGGTTAATCTGAAGACTTTCTTCCTTTTGTTGCATTGCGATTTCAAGAGAAATACAATGTTTTTCAAGCTGCAAAAATCTCTTTGAAAGTTCATTAAAAGTTTCTTTATCAACCATATCATTTGATTTAAAAGCATCAGCCGTCAATACAGAACTTAACAATTTATCACGTTCAGCATCCTGATCACTTTCTCCCCCTTTATGACTCATATTTGTTGAATTAGACATGGTATTGCTATCTGTCTTTTCCAACAAATTTGTGTCATAAGTGAGCTTGATTTGATCAGTATGCTGCCATTCATTAGAGAGCACATTAGAGAGCACATTATGTAGAATATCTAAGGGTACCTCAGCACATAACACTTGTTCATTTACTGGTCTAAAATCTGCATCCATGCCATGGGTGACTGGAGTCACTGAACTGCTGGTAGTGTCAAGCTTATCAGTCTCTGATCCTTTGCATATCGTGACAACTGACCCAACATCCAAAGCTTTACCCGAGTCATCAATACCATCACATGAATGTACCAGAGATGCCTTCACTTTGTCGTCATCCAAAAGTTTGTGTTGTGCTCTTTCCTCAATGAACGCCTTAACATTACCCATGAGTTGGATGAGCGTATCTTTGAACGTGTCAGCCTCAATTCCCGTGTGATCCGCAAAGCACTTTTTCATCACCTCACTGTAATGGTCATACTCCAGAGTGAATTTCGAATCACAGAACACTTGGAGTTGTTTGAATTCCATTTTGAAAGAATTTCCTTGGTCAAGTTGTTGTTGTAGTTGATCTAATTTGAGAATCATTGTGTCAGTGAAATCCTCAACATCTTGACCAAAGAGCGTTGCAAATGCACGTTCAAATCCCATCTTGAATCCATTTCCCTCTAAAAGTACCGAGAGGTGTGAATGAAGTTGTCGGAAGCATTCTATGGAGCTTTTCTCTGCGTTATTGAACAATTTATGTGGCTGATGAAACTCTTTCTCTTGAGAATTCGAGCATGACAATTCCATCTCAGTATAATCTGACTAAAAAACGGTTGTCTGATCAGAAGCGTTTGTCAGTTGTACTTTGTTGTGAATCTTAAGTTCATCGTCCATGTCGTACAACTTGAGTATCTCCGAGATGACAGAATCTGAATTGGTAGACATGATTGTGAATGTGCACGGGATTTTACAATTCTATGATTTAAACCGAGAAACAGATTCTTTCGCAGGATTTTACAAAATCAAGAAAAAACCGTGAAACTCTGAAGAAATGATTTGGTTTGGTTGAATTGTGATTAAGTGATGAAGCCGACACGTCACAGTGAATTTTCGACAACGTGCAAGTATATTGAGATCCGAATAATCCCCGTAAGTATATCCAATGAACCCGAAAATATCACAACCCAAGATAATTCTCAAACTCGGATTCTTGAAGATCAATCAAAAACTATCCACCAAATTTTAACAAATCTTCCACAAAGTGCCAAATTTATCCCTAAATATCGGACTTGTAAATACTACTTAGTTTAAAACCCAAAATCCAAGAAGCTTGTGCAATATGTACGTATGCCCAAAACTCGTCAAATGCACTACCCACGTCCAAAGTTAGCAAAAGAAAAATCGTCCCTTTGATGAATATAACAGCCCANCAAAAACTATCCACCAAATTTTAACAAATCTTCCACAAAGTGCCAAATTTATCCCTAAATATCGGACTTGTAAATACTACTTAGTTTAAAACCCAAAATCCAAGAAGCTTGTGCAATATGTACGTATGCCCAAAACTCGTCAAATGCACTACCCACGTCCAAAGTTAGCAAAAGAAAAATCGTCCCTTTGATGAATATAACAGCCCACGAACAGACACACAAGCCCAAGCCCAATTTCTAAAAAACCTAATTACTTCAACACAACAGCCATGAAAGATATCCCTTTGTTCTTCTGATGTGTAGGCTTCAAAGTCGATCAATGATGTTTTCTCAGTTTGTGAATTTAAGATCTTTTAAGGTCTTGAGGTTTGCTTAACACCACTAACAAAAGAGACTGAGATCTTGTATGGCTAATTAATTAATCGCTACCAAGAAGAATTTGGGCAGCATAGCAATTAGATTCGACAATAAAAAAAACTCAATCGCTACTTAAAAAGGTAGGAACTAATCGCGGGACTTGAAAAGATAATCGCTATTTTGGCAAAACTTAATCGCCACCAGACTTAATCGCCACCAGACTTAATCTCCACCAGCCTTAATCTCCACCAGGCTTAATCTCCACCAGAATTAATCGCCACCAGACTTAATTGTAACACCTGGTATTTTTCCTAAAACGTAATCCTAGCCAAACATCTATTTTTAGAGCCTGAAACGTTTTAAAACTTTAAAGCATGTTAAATTGGATTGAGGAGCGTGAGATATATTAGGAACGAGAATTTATTCCTTAATTTACTCTCCGGAAAATAACGAAGTCTTTTTGACACGTTGCTTCAAGATCTAGGCGGGTGGTGGAGTTTTTTTAGGTTTAAACGGGTTTTGCGGTATGAGTTTTTCCGCGGCGGGTGTCCCGATCTACAAGTCTATGTATGCGTGTGTCCTTAGGGGTGGCCGCGAAAATATTTTTCCGGTTTTTGCACCGGAATTTTCTGCCGGATTTCTGGGTTGGGATGACACAGGCAACGGCCGCCGAGTGTAAGAGAGAGAGAGAAACGGAGAGGAGAGAGTTCCCCCCTGGGTTTTGTGTGTGTGTTTTTTGTGTTTTTGTTAAAAAGGCAAAGATAAATATTGGGTTGCGGTATTTATTAGGGTTGGCGCTAAGGGTCTTTTAGGGTGGGTTCTTATCAATTTTAATTAAAGTTTTGGAGGGTGCATTATTATAAATAAACTCCAAAGGACTAAGTTTGGTTGTCTCGCCAATAAGTTAAAATTTTTTGTAAAAATGCGTGTCGGGACTCAAATGACATTTAGCAAACGGACTCGAAAAAATTACGAAAACTTGCGCCATCGTTCTACGAAATAGGTTTTTTTACCAATAAAAATCAAGCATAAAACTTCAGGAGTTTTCTCAAACTCAAAATACACAATCAAATAATCTGGCAAATGAACAAATTCGAGTATCCTTAGGCTGTGCCT
>LBNU01035674.1:5647-22083 GCA_014162995.1 Artemisia annua
CTTATAGAGTTAGGGAATTGAACGCACTCCCTACGACTTGTTAGGAATACACCCGTCATCCACGCAAACTCAACATACTAATTACATGGTAAAAGATAGTTAGGGAGTAATGAAATCTAAGTAAACACTACTTTCCCCACCATTGTTTTCTCAAAACTTTAATTTTAATTCGCATAAGTAGATACTTGGGTTAGTTGACTAGCAACTGATTCCGCCCACTCCTCCAAAACCGAGATTTTACTGCTTTCTAAAAAACATAAAAATACAAAAATAATCATCCTCCACCCTTAGACCTTAATTAGAGTAGTCTTTAACCTAACGAACACTATTCCCTGTGAGAGAACGATCAATCCCCCGGTACTTGCCACTACACTATACTACATCGGTCAGGTACACTGCCTGGTGGGGATTGCAAGCTTCTCGAGATCCCTCGAGAGGTAAAACGAAGTGCGTGTTGCAATCCACGCGCATCAACAAGTCAATTGACCACAAATTTCAAGGATCATGAAACAAGTTTGTTTGGGGATGAGGGTAGAGTTGAGCCACCTAGCTGCATGTCATGGTTAGGCACTACCATAATACAGGATGAACACTTAGGTGCTCTTGATGTGATGGAGGATCTACCATAATACATATAGAAAAAACATACGGACTACCATCCGCACCTATCTTTTATTTCTAAGTTATGTTTTGTTTTTATTTCATTTTAGTTTCGATAGTTTAAGATTGAGTCTAGTCTTGGCTTGGCAACGCCACTTGTATATGTAACTAACCAAGATGATTGACTAGCCACCAGTAAACTATCCCTTATCCAACCAAACCGTGTTTTTCTATATCCCTAAACCTCCCGTTATACCCCTTTTGTAAAGCCCTCTTTGATAGTTATCCTAGGTGCTTACGCCTAAGTGGAGAAGGTTTCGATCCTCTCTCAAGCCTATGGTAATCAATTTACTATGTCAGGTAGTGAGTGATATTATCCATTTCCTTTACATTATATTTACATATTATCAACCGAGAGATGTGAGTATCCAAACACTACATGAGAGGTGCTAGTATATTTTCTCCGTGCTTATTTTGAGTAAAGTGGAACGACTAATTATTGTAATTACTTTTATGTTCGCATTAAATGACCTCTAACTTGTATTTTAATTGGAATAAAAGCGCATTTGCTTGAGGACAAGCAAATCTCAAGTGTAAGGGTATTTGATGAGACGAAAAATGTTACGTTTTTAGGGGTCAGTTTGAGTCCTAATTCGTATATTATTTGATCGGATTTCACCCAAAGTCGTTTCTTTTCTCATTTTAGGTACTTTTGAGGAGAAAATCACAAAAGAAGCATTTTCGGGCGTTTTCGGAGTGAAAAAGTGCGGAAAACAACAAAATCTCAAAAGACCCTAAAGTGCACAGAAGGTGACGGCGTCACAAGCTTCAACGTGACGACGTCAGGAACAAATGAAGTGAAGAAATTGGAAGTTACTCATGACGGGCCAGAGAGTTTTTGGCCTAGTCTGGTGACGGCGTCAGGGAAGGCCGTCAGATCTGGAACAAGGCGGCGTGACGACGTCAAGAAGGCCATCACAAAACCCTAATCGTCGGCGTGACGGCGTCACACCTTGGGCTGACGCCGTCAGCCCGTATTTTCTATATATATAGGACGAATTTTATTGTTTTAAAAGAGGAACTTGGTGGAGAACTTAAGGGTTAAACCCTAGCTCGTGTATTACAGACCTTAGAGGGTACTTTTACCCCTCTAACTTGCATGTTTAATCTAAGATAAGTCTTCATTCAATCCATACAATATGTCTATGTGTTGTATGATCTATGTTTGTGCTTTTCTTTCCTTCAACATGCTAGGCTAAATTAACTTGTGTTTGCTTAGATCTAATGAAACCTAACTATTAATAATCATGTGATGTGTATGTTGTGATTGTGATTTGGGTGAATGTTTCATCTACGTTAGACTTAAGAAAACTGGCTAACCTCCTATACGGTAACAAGCTTGAACGTCTTAGGAAACGTGAATCGTATGTGCGTTAATCGATTGTAAGGTAGTATTTCATGCGTAGGTTGCTATCGGTGAGCTTATGATAGGATACTTGACGTATCGTCATAGAGTGAGGTAGGAGCTTATAGAGTTAGGGAATTGAACGCACTCCTTACGACTTTTTTAGGAATACACCCGTCATCCACGCAAACTCAACATACTAATTACATGGTAAAAGATAGTTAGGGAGTAATGAAATCTATACACTACTTTCCCCACCATTGTTTTCTCAAAACTTTAATTTAATTGCATAAGTAGATAACGTGGGTTAGTTGACTAGCAACTAATTCCGCCCACTCCTTCAAAAACGAGATTTTACTGCTTTCTAAAAAACATAAAAAAACAAAAATAATCATCCTCCACCCTTAGACCTTAATTAGAGTAGTCTTTAACCTAACGAACACTATTCCCTGTGAGAGAACGATCAATCCCCCGGTACTTGCCACTACACTATACTACATCGGTCAGGTACACTGCCTGGTGGGGATTGTAAGCCTCTTGAGATCCCTTGAGAGGTAAAACAAAGTGCGTAAGCAATCCCTACGCATCATGACCATACGGATAAAGTTCGTCATCCTTGATTTTTCACAAGGCCCCAAACTAAGCTTATAAACGAGATCACAGCCTACTTAGAAATAAGATGCCAACACTACTCATAAAAGTTACTTGTGAAATAACCTCTTGCTCCCATATCTTAGTGTAACTAGAATTTTTTAAATTAAGTTGCAAAATGAATTGCCTCATATTTTCTCGTTCCAATAGATTTTAATCCGATAAAGATACCAAGAATTAAGATGCTAAGTAGTTATTCATCTTCTCTCAAGAACCATTGCTCGAAAAATGAGGTCCACATCAAGGATTTTTTATACATATATACTCTTATTCACATACAACGAAGACTTTGGAGTCATACATCATAATAGACATAAGTTGGGGAGTACTACATGTACACCTCATGTGCTCGGTCTAGGACCATTCACATGCACCTCACGTGCCACCAACTTGTCTAAAACTTAAGCACATATCCATACATCTCATTATTGAACTTTATTCGTTCTTTTTCACTTTTTTTTTCTTTTATTACTTTCCTTTCTTCACTTTTTTCACTTTTTGAACTTTTTTCACTTATAACCAAAGAACTTTAACGGGTAGCTCCGAAACCTCATACATATAACACAATACTCTTGACTTGTATCCTTGATGTGTACCCAATTTTTAAAGCAAAGATTCTCTTAAGAAGATGAAGAACTAAATTTCGTCAAAACCGAAATATCTTTAATTATTTATACACAAGATATGTGGTGAAATAATTTGATGGGAGCAAAAAGCCACAAATACCTTCTATGAGCTCTAAAGAGAACCAAATACTCCACGTATGGCATCAAACTTCTAAATAAACTCTATCATTTCTCGCTCTTCGCTTTTTTAACAAATCTCAAATAATGAGATCCGCGAATACTTAGCCGATAATCAGCCACGCATATATAAAGTCAGTTACGGAAACATGCAAACTCTAATAAAAGAATTCGCATTTTCTAGCTCCTTATGTAACAGACTAGTGAAAGCTTTTAAGCTGCGCATGTATAAAGTCAAGTACGGGAACTTTGTAGATTCTTAAGAAAGAATTCGCGTTTTATAGCTCCTTGTGTACAAAACTAGCACAAGCTTATATGATTATCATTGGTTAAGGGAACAAGCTGGGGCTCAACACGCCCGGTCAAGTCAAAATTTTAATCCTACTCTCGCCAACTGGAAAGTCAACACGGTGTCAAAACACTTATTATATTTTTGCACATCTTTTCAACTTTTTCACATTTTTTTGTTATTTTTCACAACATTTTCATCATTTTCTCATCAAATTTTTGAAAATTTTTCAATTTTTGAGGAAAAGCGGGGTTGCGAGAGTAAACGACAAAGGTGAAAGTGCAAGGTCAAATCAAATCGAAGATTCACCCCCCCCCCCAGACTAAAAATAAACATTGTCCTCAACGTTTCAAAGGTAAGGGTAATCCTACGTAAAATCTAAGGCCGTTTATTAATTATGCCAAAGATAACGTTAGTCGATTAGTTTTTTGATATATGGATTTCCATAAGCAACAAAGAATGAGACTCGAGTGGAGAAGAGAAACAACGAGCACGAGAATCTTCATAATTCGGGATAATCCTGGACATTCACAAACAACCACGAAAAACACAAGAGTGGAAGTGGTCGCCCTCCTCACGTCACATTTATTAGTAAGAAAATAGAAAGAAGATAGAGTGATAAGCATGGGGTGCCTCCCACGAAGTGCTTGTTTATTATCGAGTCGCATAGCTTAGACTCACCCCGAATTTACTTAATCTTGGGGGAGCAAATGGAACGGACACCCGGCAAGATAAATGGAGATGCCGGGGTCAAAGACGGTATCCTCACTCCCGGTGGAGTGAAGAAGAGAAGAAATCACATCATATGTGACGAAGGGAAGAAAGATTTTGATAAGGAATAGAATTTCATCTTCAAAAGCAAAATTCTCGTTAAAGTTCATTTTAACAAAAACCTCGGGAGGGAGGGTTGGAATTGTTTCTTGAAATAACAAATTTTTATGATAGAGTGCTCCTCCCCCCGGGTCATGATCTTCCTCAAAACAAAAAGGATCATTCTCCGATGGAGATATGACATGAGAAAGTTCATCGGAGAACTTCTCGTGAAGAGAGTCAATCGTATGAGATGAATCCTGGACCTCAGGTTCCATTTCGGACTCATCACTAGGAATATAGAAGATCGGGTTATTTGAAATTTGGGAAAATTCTGAATCGAAATCAAATAACGGATTTGTGAAAGTCATATTGAATGTTTTGGAAACCCTTGGAACAAGTTCATCAATATCATTAGGAGGATTGAATTCAACTTCCTTCGAAGGGAGAGAAAGTGATTTGTCATTTTCTTTATTATTCTCTTCTTCTAAGCTGACGAGCTCAGAAGGTACTTCGTCCACATAATCGATGTCTCCACAAGATAAAGATTTATTATCGTCGGAATCGAAAAACATCTCAACACTATCATTCGGATTGTCAAGAGGAGGTAACTCGAACTCTTCTGCCGTATCATGTTTTTCGAAATCGGGTAAAGAATCCTTGAGCTCGGGCTTCAAAGGATCTGATGGCTTAACAATCTCAGTCGAATTAGAATCATTATAGAAAGTATCGACTTCTTCCAAAACGGAATCACTTCCCTCAACCGGTGTAATGGAAGGATGGGATGAGTCGGGGATGACAAATTCAAGACTCGAAGAACATCTTGTAGAATCCGGAGGTGGGAAAAGTGGTGTGCTCTGAGAGCTAGGAATTTCCACCACTTCCGTTATGGTCTCCGGTTCTTGTTCTTGATAAACGTGAAGATAAGGCAAGTCGTTCTTTTTAGACATCGTTTTAAGCTCAGCACGTATGCTTGACAAACTCTTAACCATAAATCGAGAAAGATTAGGATCAATTTTTGACGGTTTAGGAGGAGCAATTGTATGCTTAGATTCTTGAACAACCATAGGTTGGACGTATTTAGCACTTCCATTGTTAGTGGAAAGTACCGGGTCCTTTGTCACCTCGGTTTCTCGTTCCATTTCCCACACCGGAGAGGGAATAGGAATCGAAGGTTCATCTTCACCGATCTCCTCATAGTTTTGTTTTTCTTTACGAATCAAAATGTCCGATATGGTTTGGAGAAAATCATTAAGTGCATCATGATCAATTATGTCAGTGATATCAATCTGAGGTTGAGGTTGTGATGGAGTTATTCGGTATTGTGGAGTATGGTCATGATAAGAACAATCATTATTGCCACAAGGATACGGATTCCTTGTTTGACAATCGGTGCTAAAGTGCGTACCTCCACAATACTCACAACCGTGTTGTTGTTGTGACGGATTCGGTTCATAATGAACATTTTCAAACGATTCCCCACAATTTTCAAAGTGTGATGTATTTTGGAACGAATCATCATTGAAATACGGTTCTTGCTCATAAGAGTTTTGAGGAGGGTGATTGAAATCCTTTTGAGGAAAATTGTAAAAGTTCGAATTAAAATTATAGGAGTATGAATTTTCATCTTCGGAAGCACAAAACGAACAAAATCCATTCGTAATATTTCTACCACACCTCTCGCAAGTTCACCGTTGACAATAAGTCGATGTCGAATCTAACAAATCTCCACACCCATCGCAATAACTTTGATCGAATAAAGATAAATCGGGCTGAGGTGGGTAGTCGTAAAAATTTGAAGAGTTGTCGAATGAATTTGGATTTTGGTCATAAATGAATGAATTACTCGAACCACAAAACAAACAGCTTCCGTTTTGAATATCATTACCACACCTTTCGCACGTACACCAACGACACGGTGAACCGTAAAGCCACAACCAACACAAGGAATATACGATTCCATTAGAATTAAACATAAAAGGAAGAAAGAGATAGAATAATCGGATTAGAGGATTAAAGAAGAAGAATTATAAGGATAAGAAGATAAGACGAATATTTATGGATTTTATGACATAAAAACGAATTAAGATAGAAGTAAACAAAAGTGAAAACAAATTTTGAAACGAAAATATTTTTGGTTTTTATGTTTTTGAAAATATTTACAAAACACGAATCGCAAAACGATAACCAAAATTCACTTCAACCCTCCCCGGCAGCGACGCTAAAAATTGATTGGTTAAAAACCAATTATATCATTTATAGTCCAAAGTATTGCTCAACGAATAAGCAAAACCCGGGTCGTGGTCCGTGTGAAGGTGAATGGAATCGTGGTCAACGATTCGTGAAATCGTGTCGTGAAAAAGTGAAAAGTCAATATTTTTAAATTTTACAACTAATAATATGATAAAACAAACAAAAACAAGTAATCATGCAAAAGGTACAAGCACGTAAAGCACAATTATCAAAAACGTAAACGTAAACTAAAAAAAACGTCTATTTAACAAATAAAATGTGAATTCTAAGCTATACTAAACCTACGGGCTCAAAAGAAATTTTTAAGACTTTGAAATGATAAAACAAAATTTTAAGAAAAAGAAAATTATATTTTTTACTTTTTATTTATTTAATATGAATTAAAATCTATTTTTGTATTTTTATTTAATAAAAGAAAATTAAACTAATTATAAAATGAAAGATTTATTCTACAAATTTATTTTTTAAAAGTCTTAATAAACTGAAAATGAAAATTAAAAATAAAATCAGAAACTATTTTTGTGTTTTTGTGATTTATTTTGAAATTAAAAAAAATGATTTAAAATTCTAGAAACTATTTAAAAATGAAAAGAAATAGTAAATGAATGAGAAACATTATGAAATTTTTATGAGAATTCTAAAATAATATTTGAAATCTAGGAAAAATAAGAGAAATAGAAAAATAAGCTGAAAAGTGCTTTCTGGCCTAATAAGCAGTTTGGATAAGTGCTTATTAATAAGCACTTATCACAAATTTATTTGAAACTTTCACAGAAGATGTCAAGTACTCAAAATAACTCAAACAAACTTGTTTCAGATAAAAAATCACTCAGATACACTACTAGTGAACAATTAGCAGTTTCAATAAGCCAAATGAATAAGCAGTAGAGCACAAGTATAAACCAGTAAGCAAAGGATCATGAAAAACACTTATGCTAGCTCTAATATGCTCAGAATATTCAATAAAGCTCAGTAAACAAAGCTAATATGCACTAATGCAGATCTATGATGGAATTCAGCAAACTGTGTCTAAGGTACCTAATTGCAGAGGCTAATATGCAGTTAATATAAGCTCTAAAGTGGAATTTTATGGGGGCAAATGTGAGTTAGTACTACTGAGATTCTAAGAATACCAAAAGCCCTATGTGTAACAACCAATTAAACTCTAATTTTGCCCTAGAAAATGTGTCTTAACAAACTTTTATTCTACAAATTCTGATGAACAGGTTGAATAAGCAAAATTGTGGATCAATCTTACACCATTAAATGTTGTTAGAATTGCTTGAACTTGAAGTATGATGAATTTCACTATGTGAACTTCAAATAGAAGCAAGCCCAAACAATATGGAACACATTTAATGCTGTCAAATTGATCATGAATTTGACTGGTTGAACCAGGTTCAAGAGCAGATTGACTTTTTTAGATTAAACAACTATTTTGACTTTTATGAGATTCTTTTGATCAAAACTAATTCTAGATGTTATACTAAGCTTGTTTAAAACTTGTTTAAGCTAAATTACACTAAAAATCATCCTATCTCTATTATATCAGCTACTGTAGCAGAAACATGAACTAGTTAATGAGAGTTTTAAGTGAGTTTGACTTTTACTAATCTCCCTACTGAATTTTATGCAATTACTAGACTAGATAGACCTACTGTGAGCTAATGATGCAATAAATCCAACAAGTAAACAACAACAACAGCCTATAAACTACAGATCCAAACACTCTTGAAAACAACATACTGCACTTCACATCACAAATTCAGACCAATGAACCCCAAAACAATGATCCAATCAATTAACTAATCACTAATAGAGATCAATGAAACAGTAATCACTAATTTTGAACCTCAATATCTCAGAATCACAGTTACTAGAATCAATGCAGGTGCTATGCAATTTTACTAACTAGCTAATAGTCAAACATCTTAAATCACTCAAACAGAGATCACACTAGTCTCATTACTCTACAGTAACTAATTCCACAACAATGAATAACAGAAGAAAACTATCACAGATTCACCAAATATATTGCAGATATGAAACAGATAAAGCACTAATCAATCACAAATGAACTCAACAACTATAACACTGTCAAATCCACTAACATAGAATCTAATAGAAGCAAATTAACAGATAAACTATCAACAAAACAGATCAAATCAGATTATGCAATATTGAGTGGAAATTGAAATGAAGATCTTACAAAGAATACTCTCAGCTCAAACAGAGAGTTTTCCTATGAAGCCTATCTTTAGATAGGCCAAGCTCTTCCAAAACCAGCTTAAACTATCAATTGAACCCCAACAATCATCATCTGCACCATGGACTTTGATTTTTTTGTTGACTGTATTGTGGAATTTAACTGATTGATCTTCTACATAAACTCACAGTAACTAGACAGTTAAAATGAGCTTAAATCCAATTAAAAATCAAGCTTATTGAAGCTTGTTTTGCATTATGAAAACATTTTTTTTTATTTTTTTATTGATTTAACTGATTTTTTTAATTTTTATAAAAATTGAGTAAATGAAAAGTATAAGATTTGTAGAAGCTGAGATTGAATTGAAAACAGCTTTTTAAAAACAAGTAAGAGCTTATTTAACAACTAAAGAGCTTATGAGAAAATTTGAGTAAATCTTAGAACACTAATTAACTCAAAAGTAAACTACAATTTTATTGATATAAAACTAGAATTACAATGGAGGAAAGCTGAAATACAATTTATCACAAGCTAGTTATCTCTGAAAACATTTTAGCAGCATTTTGTTACTCTAAATCTACTTACAAATAAAGAGAAATCGTCTACTATTTATAGTAAAAGTGAGAGTGAAGGGTGAGAGGTCTCAGAAGCTTCTGGCAACTTGAATCAGAACCCTTGGATCCATTTGTGTTTTCTCCATTCACTAATAACCCTTGGATCACACCTGATGATGTGGTTGAACCAATAGGAGCACTCCAAATAGCCATGTTGGCAATCCGTGGATGTACCTTCTCTCTCTGACATGTCAGTCGAATCCAATGTTAAGGGAGTGATGTGTTCCCACCAATAATACCCTGCCAAGTGTCCACGTGACTCTCAATCACACTCTCTGACATCACCTGTGCACGTGGGACACCTTCTAGAAGCTCCAATTATTAGCAATCATTGGTTAATTGTGGTAATTTTATTGGGAGAGGGATAATTGAGAACTTGGTAAAATTAGGGTTCATAAGAGGTTTGGGGATTCTGGGTTTATGGGTAAAAGGGGCGGGAAAGGTTTTTTATTGTTTTTTTATTTATTTTAACCGTGGGTGAGGTTGGGCCGGTTGTGGTATTTTAGTGGGAATGAGCTTAGTGGGCTAAGGGTAAAAGGTTATGGTGTTTTTTTTTTGTTTAAGAGTTTGGTTTATAACTTGGACTTGGATTGGATTTATATAAGCACAAGGACCAATTTTGTATTTTTCTGAATTATGAAGGACCAAAGCTGCCAAATATCAAAAGTAGTATCAAGGGCTTCTATTGTCAATCTTTCATTCATAGAGGACTTGTCTTGCCACTTTCTTTAACAATTTATCTCAAGGGACTAAATGTGACAAATGATGAAACTTCAGGGACTGAAAGTGAACATTTCTTCAAACTTCATCCAGGGACTATTCTTGAAACTTTAAGCATTCCCAAGGTCTTTTATTGACATTTCTGAACTCAACTTCGACTTTTTGACTCATTCCACTCTCGTGCTCGTTTTTGCCGGTTTTCGTTTGATTTTTGTCCTTTTGTGAAATATCCATACCTGCACGATCACAAATACTAAAACACATATTTCTTTGGCATTTGTTAGCATAATTAGTCTATTTGGGTCGGTTTTTGGCTATGAAAAAGTATGTGAATTAACACATACCAAAATCCCCCAGACTAAGGTATTGTCGTGTCCTCACGTAATGTGATCAAATCACGCTTTTGAGATAAATAATTTCAAAACCTCTTTTTACTAACTTTAAAAAGTAGCAAGAACGTTCAAAAGAGATTTGAAATCATTTATTCCCTAAAACGCCCCGTTATCCCATTTTATTCCATATACTAACTTTACACTACTATTTTTGTATTTTTCACTTTATTCGGGTGACGGTATGTTAACTTTCATTATTTTGCAATAACGTTTAGGGTCATAGAGTAGAAAACACAATTCATAGAAAAGTGACCATACGGATCAAGTTCGTCATCCTTGATTTTTCACAAGTCCCCAAACTAAGCTTATAAACGAGATCACAACCTACTTAGAAATAAGATGCCAACACTACTCATAAAAGTTACTTGTGAAATAACCTCTTGCTCCCATATCTTAGTGTATCTAGAATTTTTTAAATTAAGTTGAGAAATGAAGTGCTTCATATTTTCTCGTTCAATAGATTTTAATCCGATAAAGATACCAAGAATTAAGACGCTAAGTAGTTATTCATCTTCTCTCAAGAACCATTGCTCGAAAAATGAGGTCCACATCAAGGATTTTTGATACATATATACTCTTATTCACATACACCGAAGACTTTGGAATCATACATCATAATAGACATAAGTTGGGGAGTACTACACGTGCACCTCATGTGCCCAGTCTAGGACCATTCACATGCACCTCACGTGCCACCAACTTGTCTAAAACTTAAGCACATATCCATACATCTCATTATTGAACTTTATTCATTCTTTTTCACTTTTTTTTTTCTTTTCTTACTTTCCTTTCTTCACTTTTTTCACTTTTTGAACTTTTTTCACTTATAACCAAAGAACTTTAACGGGTAGCTCCGAAACCTCATACATATAACACAATACTCTTGACTTGTATCCTTGATGTGTACCCAATTTTTAAAGCAAAGATTCTCTTAAGAAGATAAAGAACTAAATTTCGTCAAAACCGAAATATCTTTAATTATTTATACACAAGATATGGGGTGAAACAATTTGATGGGAGCAAAAAGCCACAAATACCTTCTATGAGCTCTAAAGAGAACGAACTACTCCACGTATGGCATCAAACTTCTAAATAAACTCTAAACTCTATCATTTCTCGCTCTTCGCTTTTTTAACAAATCTCAAATAATGAGATCCGCGAATACTTAGCTGATAATCAGTCACGCATATATAAAGTCAGTTACGGAAACATGCAAACTCTAATAAAAGAATTCGCGTTTTCTAGCTCCTTATGTAAAAGACTAGTGAAAGCTTTTAAGCTGCGCATGTATAAAGACAAGTACGGGAACTTTGCAGATTCTTAAGAAAGAATTCGCGTTTTATAGCTCCTTGTGTACAAAACTAGCACAAGCTTATATGGTTATCATTGGTTAAGGGAACAAGCTAGGGCTCAACACGCCCGGTCAAGTCAAAATTTCATTCCTACTCTCGCCAGCTGGAAAGTCAACACAGTGTCAAAACACTTATTATATTTTTGCACATCTTTTCAACTTTTTCACATTTTTTTGTTCTTTTTCAAAACATTTTCATCATTTTCTCATCAAATTTTTCAAAATTTTTCAATTTTTGAGGGAAAACGGGGTTGCGAGAGTAAACGACAAAGGTGAAAGTGCAAGGTCAAATCAAAACGAAGATTCACCCCCCAGACTAAAAATAAACATTGTCCTTAATGTTTCAAAGGTAAGGGTAATCCTACGTAAAATCTAAGGCCGTTTATTAATTATGCCAAAGATAACGTTAGTCGATAAGTGTTTTGGATATATGGATTTCCATAACCAACGAAGAATGAGACTCGAGTGGAGAAGAGAAACAACGAGCACGAGAGTCTTCATAATTCGGGATAATCCTGGACATTCACAAACAACCACGAAAAACACAAGAGTGGAAGAGGTTGCCCTCCTCACGTCACATTTATTAGTAAGAAAATAGAAAGAAGATAGAGTGATAAGCATGGGGTGCCTCCCCACGAAGCGCTTGTTTATTATCGAGTCGCATAGCTTAGACTCGCCCCGAATTTACTTAATCTTGGGGGAGCAAATGGAACGGACACCCGGCAAGATAAATGGAGATGCCGGGGTCAAAGACGGTATCCTCACTCCCGGTGGAGTGAAGAAGAGAAGAAATCACATCATATGTGACGAAGGGAAGAAAGATTTTGCAAGGAATAGAATTTCATCTTCAAAAGCAAAATTCTTGTTAAAGCTCATTTTAACAAAAACCTCGGGAGGGAGGGTTGGAATTGTTTCTTGAAATAACAAATTTTTATGATAGAGTGCTCCTCCCCCCGGGTCATGATCTTCCTCAAAACAAAAAGGATCATTCTCCGATGGAGATATGATATGAGAAAGTTCATCGAAGAACTTCTCGTGAAGAGAGTCAGTCGTATGAGATAAAACCTGGACCTCGGGTTCCATTTCGGACTCATCACTAGGAATATAGAAGATCGGGTTATTTGAAATTAGGGAAAATTCTGAATCGAAATCTAATAACGGATTTGAGAAAGTCATATTGAATGTTTTGGAAACCCTTGGAACAAGTTCATCAATATCATTAGGAGGATTGAATTCAACTTCCTTCGACGGGAGAGAAAGTGATTTGTCATTTTCTTTATTATTCTCTTCTTCTAAGCTGACGAGCTCATAAGGTACTTCGTCCACATAATCGATGTCTCCACAAGATAAAGATTTATTATCGTCGGAATCGAAGAACATCTCAACACTATCATTCGGATTGTCAAGGGGAGGTACCTCGAACTCTTCTGCCGTATCATGTTTTTCGAAATTGGGTAAAGAATCCTTGAGCTCGGGCTCCAAAGGATCTGACGGCTTAACAATCTCAGTCGAATTAGAATCATTATAAAAAGTATCGACTTCTTCCAAAACGGAATCACTTCCCTCAACCGGTGTGAGGGAAGGATGGGAAGAGTCGGGGATGATAAATTCAAGACTCGAAGAACATCTTGAAGAATCCGGAGGTGAGACAAGTGGTGTGCTCTGAGAGCTAGGAATTTCCACCACTTCCGTTATGGTATCCGGATCTTGTTCTTGATAAACATGAAGATATGGCAAGTCGTTCTTTTTAGAAATCATTTTAAGCTCAGCACGTATGCTTGACAAACTCTTAACCGTAAATCGAGAAAGATTAGGATCAATTTTTGACGGTTTAGGAAGAGCAATTGTATGCTTAGATTCTTGAACAACCGTAGGTTGGACGTATTTAGCACTTCCATTGTTAGTGGAAAGTACCGGGTCCTTTGTCACCTCGGTTTCTCGTTCCATTTCCCTCACCGGAGAGGGAATAGGAATCGAAGGTTCATCTTCACCGATCTCCTCATAGTTTTGTTTTTCTTTACGAATCAAAATGTCCGATAAGGTTTGGAGAAAATCATTAAGTGCATCATGATCAATTATGTCAGTGATATCAATCTGAGGTTGTGATGGAGTTATTCGGTATTATGGAGTATGGTCATGAAAAGAACAATCATTATTGCCACAAGGATATAGATTCCTTGTTTGACAATCGGTGCTAAAGTGCATACCTCCACAATACTCACAACCGTGTTGTTGTTGTGACGGATTCGGCTCATAATGAACATTTTCAAACGATTCCCCACAATTTTAAAAGTGTGATGTATTTTGGAACGAATCATCATTGAAATACGGTTCTTGCTCATAAGAGTTTTGAGGAGGGTAATTGAAATCGTTTTGAGGAAACTTGGAAAAGTTCGAATTAAAATTACAGGAGTATGAATTTTCATCTTCGGAAGCACAAAACGAACAAAATCCATTCGTAAGATTTCTACCACATCTCTCGCAAGTACACCGTTGACAATAAGTCGATGTCGAATCTAACAAATCTCCACACCCATCTCAATAACGTTGATCGAATGAAGATAAATCGGGCTGAGGTGGGTAGTCGTAAAAATTTGAAGAGTTGTTGAATGAATTCGGATTTTGGTCATAAATGAATAAATTACTCGAACTACAAAACAAACAACTTCCGTTTTGAATATCATTACCACACCTTTCGCATGTACACTACCGACACGGTGAACCGTAAAGCCACAACCAACACAAGGAATATACGATTCCATTAGAATTAAACATAAAAGGAAGAAAGAGATAGAATTATCAGATTAGAGGATTAAAAAAGAAGAATTATAAGGATAAGAAGATAAGACGAATATTTTGGATTTCATGACGTAAAAACGAATTAAGATAAGAGTAAAACAAAAGTGAAAACATATTTTGAAAAGAAAATATTTTTAGTTTTTATGTTTTTGAAAATATTTACAAAACACGAATCGCAAAACGAAAACCAAAAATCACTTCAACCTTCCCCGGCAACGGTCAACCCGAAATAACACACCACAACCCACACGACCGAACACAAGAATTTTAACTTGGTATACAAATAACTCAAATAAAAAAAAACCAAACCAACACAAAACCACGAAATACAAAAAACAAAAAACTAAAAAACAAAACAACCCACACCAAACCAAAATATCACATCCACTAACTACCACGAAACTACCTCCCAAAACTAATACTAACTCTACCACCAAACAAATAAACAAAACAAAGTCAAATACACAAACCAATTATATCATTTATAGTCCAAAGTATTGCTCAACGAATAAGCAAAACCCGGGTCGTGGTCCGTGTGAAGGTGAATAGAATCGTGGTCAACGATTCGTGAAATCGTGTCGTGAAAAAGTGAAAAGTCAATATTTTTAAATTTTACAACTAATAATATGATAAAACAAACAAAAACAAGTAATCATGCAAAAGGTACAAGCACGTAAAGCACAATTATCAAAAACGTAAACGTAAACTAAAAAATACGTCTATTTAACAAATAAAATGTGAATTCTAAGCTATACTAAACCTACGGGCTCAAAAAAAATTTAAAACTTTGAAATGATAAAAGATAATTTTAAGAAAAAGAAAATTATATTTTTACTTTTTATTTATTTAATATGAATTAAAATCTATTTTTGTATTTTTATTTAATAAAAGAAAATTAAACTAATTATAAAATGAAAGATTTATTCTACAAATTTATTTTTTAAAAGTCTTAATAAACTAAAAATGAAAATTAAAAATAAAATCAGAAACTATTTTTGGGTTTTTGTGATTTATTTTGAAATTAAAAAAATGATTTAAAATTCTAAAAACTATTTAAAAATGAAAAGAAATAGTAAATGAATGAGAAAAATTATGAAATTTTTATGAGAATTCTAAAATAATATTTGAAATCTAGTAAAAATAAGAGAAATAGAAAAATAAGCGGAAAAGTGATTTCTGGCCTAATAAGCAGTTTGGATAAGTGCTTATTAATAAGCACTTATCACAAACTTATTTGAAACTTTCATAGAAGATGTCAAGTACTTAAAATAGCTCAAACAAAATCACTCAGATACACTACTAGTGAACAATTAGCAGTTTCAATAAGCCAAATGAATAAGCAGTAGAGCACAAGTATAAACCAGTAAGCAAAGGATCATGAAAAACACTTAAGCTAACTCTAATATGCTCAGAATATTCAATAAAGCTCAGTGAACAAGCTAATATGCACTAATGCAGATCTATGATGGAATTCAGCAAACTGTGTCTAAGGTACCTAATTGCAGAGGCTAATAAGCAGTTAATATAAGCTCTAAAGTGGAATTTTATGGGGGCAAATGTGAGTTAGTACTACCGAGATTCTAAGAATACCAAAAGCCCTATA
>LBNU01035676.1:9231-20432 GCA_014162995.1 Artemisia annua
ATAAAGTTCGAATTGGTGTTTTCATAAACAAAGTTTTTGTAAATTAAAAAGACGTAAAACTATTCAACCCCCCTTCTAGTTTTCCACACAAACAAACCAAACCTAGGACATACTTGTCCTCATTCGAATGACCATACCAACATGCATCACATGTTTTGCATGTAATCCCATAGATTCTCCTATAAATACCATTGGTTACATTTCACTCTCACCATACTTCACAAATCTCACAACAAATCTCAAACAAGTATTCCTACTTTCTTTTCTTTCTTGCTACGGTTGAATCTCAACGAAGTCTCACAAGAGTTTTGGTTCGAATAGAATTATTTGGGTTAAGAAGATTAGGTCGTGATTTTATATTCGAAGGGTACCAAGGTTAATCGTCTCGTTCCGTGTTTTCACTCGTCCACTTCACCACTTTGAGTGTTGTAAGTGCCTACGTCCCTTTCTCTTCTTTCGTTGTTCTTTGTTTTCATATCATGCATGCATGTCATCATGTAACGAATTAAATACTTGAAATGTACAAACTAGAACTTGTTAAAATCCACTTAGACGCCTAGGTAAACGACTAAATATTTCCATTCTATACGTACTACTTATATATGTTTTACTACGTACCGTATCTATACTTCATTAGGAATCGTATAGGCTAAACATGCAAGAACTATAACGTTAAACTCTAGTCTAAATAAGCCAAGCCCTAAACACGTCGTGTACACCTAAACGTTTTTCTAAATTCTCTTTGGGCCGAGCCTTGGGCTAACGAGCCCATACGTGTGGAAGTTAAATAAATTTCGAGAAAACTAAAAAATGAAATTTGAAAATAAACTTAAAAACCGATAACTAATTTTTATAAACATTTATAAAGTTAGATATAATGACTTTTGTAAAAAACAAGAAGTTAATTATTTTTAAAACTTAATAATTGGACTACTTTTGTAAAACTTTTCGTTAAAGGACTAAAAGTGTCAAAATACTAAAAGATTCGGACCTTTAATAAAACAGCGAGAAATAAATGGAATTTAAGGGTAAAAACTGTCATTTGATGAAAGATAAGGTAAAAAATGAAAAAGTATCTATTTTGGATTAAAAATGAAAACATTTTTAACATAAGGACTAAAAATGTAATATTTATTAAGCCCAAGGGTTATTCATGTCATGAATACAAATACTTTTAAAAACTATATCTTTTTATATAATAAATCCTTTTTTTACAAATATAAATATGACTTTATACTAAAAATAATTATAAAAGTACTTTTACTTATATAATACGATAACTTTTTACGTAAGATAATACGTAATATTATAAATTACTTTTGAAACTCGAGATATATTAAAACGAATATTCCGACATTACTACATTTGAAGATACCGCATTCGTCATTCGCGCATCAAGATTTTAAAACCGATAATAATATATATATATATATATAATCAGCTCGATACTAGTACTACTATAGTATATAATATATATATATATATATATATTGTTTCTATATATATAGTATATTATAAGTTCAATATTATGTTGCAAGTCGGAGGTATTCATTCTAGTTCGACAAACTTGTCTGGAATTTCGTTGAACGTTAATCGGAACTCTTTACCAAGGTGAGTTTATAGTCCCACTTTTTAACCTGTTTTTACTAACCCGGTGGGAGATACATGCGATAAAACAAACACAAGTATTTTTAGTATGCTTTCCTGATTTCCTGATAGTTGCCTAAAGTTGCCCCCTATGCTGAAAGACCCTCTTCAATACGCCTATCACTGCGAGGAGCGCGGTATATAGTTGATCTAGATCTATTGCAGGGACCACCCATCCTAAGGCGATTCGGATGTGTCGTCAGTAGGTAAACTATATTCGTAGCCGGGAAGACTTAGCATAGACTTCCCCCTTGAGGGCCATTGTACGTCATTCACATCCTCCGTGGTGGTGGTGAATGCCAGTTAATTGGTAAAGTGAAACCTTAGGAGCAATATCGTAATGAGTAGATTAATTTTTGCAGCATATTTGTTACCGAGATGTCCCGTGAGCTCATTGATTTTTAAAAACTGTTGACTTGTGTTCAAATTATTAATACTTAAACTACTATAGATTCACTCAACCTTTGTGTTGACATTTTTAGCATGTTTATCTCAGGAAACTAGCAGGCATGATGGCACGGAGCTGGCAAAAGGGCACAGGACCTCCCTTTTTATCTAAATAAATTTATCATTCTTTTCAAACTCATCGATACTTTCGAAGTAATTTTACTTCATGGGAAAAATCTTTTGTACTCTGAATATTGAGTTTTCATTTAATGATATGAAACCTATTTTTGAATTATTTACTATAACTTTGACTGTGATTGATACGTAATTACCCCGAATAAATCTTCCGCTGTGTTTTCAAATTTTCGGGGTGTTACAAATGCCCAGAAAATATTTTAAAGATCCAAGATCTTTTATTAGAATTTTTGAACTTAAAACTATTTGAAACTCTCAATTTTAAAAGTACCATTGCTTAAGATAACAAGATGACAAGATCATCAACATACACTAATAAAGCTATAAACAACTCCTTCTTACTCTTAAAATATAGATACTTCTTATTCTCACAAAAACTAGGTGGTAAAGATATAGATACTTTAAGCACATGACTAAAAGTTTCCTTGTAATCCACCTTCTATTTGACTATAGCCTTTGGAAACAAGCCTGATATTATACCTATTAATCTCACTAGATGACTTATACTTAATTTTGTAAATCCACTTACAACCTATAGGGTTTCTACCATTAGGTAAATCTGTTAAGATCCAAGTATTATTTCTGTACAAAGCCTCTATTTCCTGATTCATAACTTCGACCTAATTAGGGTTTTGAGAAACTTCATAGTAAGACTTAGGTTCTATAAATTTACTAAATAAGTTGTAAAGTAATAATTGACAACAGGCAGTTTAGAAATTCACATATTTTTCTAGACTTCTCTTTGCTCTTAACTACAAAATCATTAAGTTGAAAGTGTAAATTTCTCTGTCTCGTTGACTTTCTCAACTATGTCTATGGTTCTTCCCCGTTACTACTAGAACCTTCAACAATTGAAATGTTTTGACTGTGGTGACATTTCTTCTATATGGGTTGCATTGGTGACCTCACCCGTAAAACCGATCTCATATTTACCTTTGAAAGTATTTTTTATAGGGATAATTACTAAAATGGCCAAGTTGCCCAATCGTTAGGCATTTTTTACCTTAGAAAAAAAAATTCCGCTTTTGACAGTTGCCCAACACAACTTTTAAGGAGGGGACACGTGTCGATTTTTTGGGGCGACATATGGCGATTTTTTAGGCAACTTTGTCAAATTTTGGGCAACCTTGGACACTTGGCGTCCCATGAGCGCGACACGTGTCCACGCTTAAAAGTTGCGTTGGGTAATTGGTCAAAAGTGGAATTTTTTTAAAGTCAAAAATGCCCAACGATTGGGCAACTTGGCCATTTTAGTAATTATCTCTTTTTTATAGCAGTAGATCATTTATAGTTATCAGACCCAGTCAATTTAAAATTAACAATACGCACATTAGAGTTATCATTAGCATGCAAAAACAGTGGAATATCTTCATCCAAACTATTGATCAAAACCTCAATCAATATTACAAGCTACAAAACAAAAAACAATAAACAAATAAAAACAACGGACAAAACAACCAAAAATCACAAAATAACAAATAAACCACCAAATAATTACAAGTTCACAAAATAGAAAAGAATCAGATAGCAAATACCCAAAGTAAGAACAAGAAATCACCCACACTCACAACTCTTATCAATACCAATTTGTATGAAATTAGATGTGACTAGAACATGATTCCTTGCCTTTCAGGGAGGTAGGTCATGATAGTCATACCATAAACACGCACATAAGTCAAATATTATAAGACTTAAAAGAAGAAAAGAATCCTTATAGAGCTTACAACCAGAGAACAGTTAAAAAATTAACTCACTATACTCTTGATTGAGTTAGTCAAGAGATATAATAGAGAAACAGCAACGAATACACCCAAGAATTACTGGGTAACAAAACCCCCCAAATCACATAATTAGGGTTTCGAGTTGCAAACCGTGATTAATAGATCTGAATAATTAACAACCATCGTCAGAACCAAGAATTTTCCCAAGATCAATGATTCAAACACCAAAAACACCACATCTACCTCCAAGAATCAAAAGACCGAAATTCTAAAACAAATGTCAGAAACCTGAAATACTAAAGGCCACCAAATCGATACACAAGAATGAAGAACAACAATCGAAATGATTGATAGTTTTGATACCATGTAAAGAAATACGATATCAAAGATAAAAACACCAATTCTGCACTCAACCAACCACCCCACGTGTTTATTACTAAAAACTATATATGAATGATTGTCCTTAAACGAGTGCAATCTACATACAAGAGATAATGTTTGTACCTAAATAGATTCAATTAAAGAATGCAGAATCACTCATATAATACACCTCACTACAATACTCAAACCTTACAATGATCAAGATGATCAAGACTAATACAAAACTAGATTGTATGTTGAGAGAGAATCGAAAGAGAAACACACACAAAAAACTAATATAAAACCCTAGATCTGGGAAGAGGAAGGATATATATCCTAGAATCTTTCACGTCAGAGTCACAAAGTTACCAAAAAAGGGCAAGTTTTTTTCACTGTATTAGGTGATTTTTTCAATTTTTTTTTTTTTTTGAACATGTGATTATCTCAATGGATGGGGTCTGTCATAAGAGATGTACACGGCCTCACCAGTTAATCATGGGACCGTTTTCAACCTTTATCTAGTCACTCTTAAATATAAATTTTTAGTGAGGTTTGAAACGTTGGTGTCGTGTGAGTAAACCAATGACCTTACTCTTTGGCCATTTTGTGGTGGTTTATTAAAAGATAATTATTGATAGTATTTTGTGTATTTATTAGTTTAGCATTATACTATTATTCTAGATGGAATAAGTTATACAACTTTCTTAAAGTAGAACATATTTTAAACAATGCTTTGGTAATTCTGATAATGAAATCACATTGTAATAAAATAATGAATAGATAAATACAAAAGCTGCTAGGGTAGTGATTGTTCTTTTGGCAACTTCATTTTTTGTTCCATAAAAAACCTGAACATAAAATTATAAGAGCATAACTTGTGAGAAGTATATAGGTGAAGTGAAGAAAGATCTAGAGTGTCTTATATTTTTCTTCCGACAACTAAGGTACGTATCTAGTCTCCCTTTTTATCCTGAAATACATGCTGATATTAGAATTATCCTTGTCCATTTCATCAATATGTATGATCATAATAAGGTTTGAAAGCCCTATATCCATTCTCTAAACATGTTGAAAATCAGATTCTTGAACAAGTCTTTATCGATATAAAAATCCAGATCGGTTTTTGCTTGAAAAATTTGATATCAATTTGGTATTTAGATCTATACGAATTCATTTTCATCTTACTCAGATCACTAGTCGATTCGGCTTCTAAAGAGATTCCTGGTGTTTGTGTTTGCGTTTGCAATCACTCATTTGACATAACTTATTTTGCAAGAAAACTCATCAAACAAAGATCACTTTGGGATTATTTTTGTTCATTAAAAAAAAGGAAATTAAAATAATTTGTCCGCTATACTTGTGAGGGCCTAAACATTTTAAGCTTGTTTAATATTGATGTACTATGTGTGTATGGATTGATTAGTTAAAGTTGTAATCTACATAATCATTTGCCATCAGAAATGAATTTTCTTATTGTTGACACAAAGATCAGAACTTTTCAGTGTCCAAATTATTTTCCAGAATAGCTATCTTTAACTTAAAACTCAGCGAGAAGATAAAAATGCAAGAGATGGTTAACGTCGAGTTAATGATACGAGTTTAGTAGACAAATATTCATGTATAAAAGCAATGGAGACAGTCGACATGGCCAGCAGAACATATGAATGATATGGCTTGCGAGAAATTATATATAATGTATACATATATGTATATCTTAGATATTTAACTAATTACCAGTTTGTGTTGGTCTTTAGGATATGCAAGATCAAAGCTTTATGAATCATGAGTACCAGATGATGAAACCTTATCACCTGGTACCTGGCTTCAGTACTATTGATTCATTTTGTTCAGGAAGCAACACCAATAATCCATCTTTTGTAGACCACGAGTTTCAAATTCCAAAAAGCATTAACGAAACATCCTTTATCAAAAGGCAGCCTAGTTACAAAATGACGAACAATATAGTGAAGAAACTTACCTCAGATGAACACCTAAAGCCGAAGCCAATGCCACTCTCCAGTAATACCAACACTTTCACTATATCTTTTGGCGATCTAAAACCAAAAGACGAGGTCATCACCTTATGCGATTCATTTGGTAACACACCCGGTATGAAAAAGGGGACTGTGATCAGGAATCGGATTCAGCTTCAAGATCATATGTTGGCTGAGAGAAAGAGAAGAGAAAAGCTGAGTCGAGGGTTTATTTCTTTGTCTTCCCTACTACCTGATCTAAAGAAGGTACAAATCATCGATCTCATATGTAATTGGAACAATATGTTTATTAGGCTACACTAAATACTACGCAGTTAGCCTATATTAATTTTACATCATATCTACTCTGTAAGAAACCTTTTGGACAGAGTGTGTTATAAGCTATTTAACTGTTTGATTGTAGATGGACAAGGCAACTGTGTTAGAGGATGCAGCTAACTATATACAAGTGCTTGAGTGTCGGGTTAAGGAACTAGAGGGATTACCACACTTGAAAACAAGTGATATGGAAATGGATATGTCTGCAAAGAGACCAAAGCATAGTTTTAGTGATAACAATTGTTCCTTGTATGATGAAACAACAGTTGCAGCGAACCATATCCCTCACAACCCAGAGATTAAAGTGAGAATTTCTGGGAGCAGCGTTCTAGTACGAATCTTATGTCAGAAAGATTATGTGTGTTTAGTAAATGCAATTAGCGAGGTGGAGAAGCTAGGTCTTTCTGTCTCCAGTAGCAGTGTTTTGCCATTTGCCAATGTCGCTCTCCTTATCAACATTGTTGCGAAGGTATGTACTTTTTTGAATAAGTTGGTTAACATATTTTTACCTATTATTATATTAAAGCTATTGGTTAATGAAAATTGAGACAAATAATTGGTTTGTCAATAGTTTTATGCTATCAATTTGTGTTTAGTAACATAAATTCGTATACCAAAACTCACATTCAGTCTGTTTATCCTGAATTTTACAGAAGACGGATGACTTCTCAATGACTTCAAGCGATCTAGTGAAAACCCTGAAGCTAGCTATGTGAGCTTTTGATGACATTCAATACTGGAAGTTAAGGATTGCTCCAAGATAATTTGTCCCTGATGTATTCATTTTCCTTTTCCTAAACTCAAAATTCTATACCTGACGTAAGCTAGAGTGAATACTTTGTCTTTAATAAGACACCGTACGTGCTCTTTCTCAATTATATATGAGTCTCTCTACATGAAAAAGATTTCTACTGTAAATAAGTTACGTAGTAGATCGTCCAAAAATTACGGAGGTGAAACCAAAAGATATACCATATTACCATCATAGATAAGATTTTCTACCCACTAAAACCCTTTACTTAATATCTAACCCCAAAGAAAAAGTGTAGGATGTTTCAGGATATTTATATCTTAATCTTCCTACGTAATAACTTTATTTACCCTCGTGTGGTATATCATATGCATGAAACCCTTTACTTTATTTCAAGTCGTCGACGTTGTAAACTGGGAAAAGATCATTTTACTTTTTGCCTTTGAGAATTATGCTCTCATGCATGTTTCTTACTGCATGAACGGTTACTCTTGTCTGTAGCACCTTGTATGCGTTTGTGCCACATTTATGCTACAAAGATAATGATAATAAATTTAAACTTCTAGTTTACTAATTTTCCTTCTAATATTACATACTCCCTCGGTCCCATATTACATGTCCAAGTTTAACTTTTCAAGTCTTTCTTTATCAATTTTGACCTTAAATATTTTTGATTGTCTATATGAGACACTTTATTTTGCATATTCTAATTTTGATGCATACCAAGGAACAAATCCCCGCCATCCATCTAGTTTGATTTAATGGTGGGGATTAACCTAAGATTAAATGGAAACATAAGTCCATGTTTTTTTTCTTTGTCTTTTTGTCTTTTATATTATTCATTTTTTTCCTTTCTTTCTTTCCTTTTTTTTCTTTCTTTTTTTTGCGTCCTTTTTTTTTCATGCTTTTATAGTTTTTTATAGTTTTTTCATGCTTTCATCCGTTTTCTTTCGTTTTCGTCCATTTTCAAACGTTTTTGTCCTTTTGATACATGTTTTTACACTTTCATACGTTTTCTTCCATTTTCATACATTTTCGTTCGTTTTCTTACGTTTTCGTTCATTTTTTCATTCGTTTTCGACCGTTTTTAAATGTTTTCGGTAATTTTCGTACATTTTCATATGTTTCTAAATATCACAAGTGATATTCTGAATATCACAAGTGATATTCTGAATATCACAAGTGATATTCTGAATATCACAAGCGATTTTCTGTGATATGCAGAATATCACAAGTGATACTATGAGTACCACAAATGATATTCTGGATATCATAAGTAATATTTTGTGATATTCAGAGTATCACAAGTGATATTCTGAATATCATAAGTGATTTTCTGAATTTGACAAGTGATATTCAACAAATGTTTTGTAACATGAAAATCACATGTGATATTCAGAAAATCACAAATGATATATATTCAGAAAATCACAATTGATATTTAGAATATCACCATTGATATTCAGAAAATACAAGTGATATTCTGAATATCAATTGTAATATTCAGAAACGTTTTCGTCCGTTTTCATACGTGTTTTTACGCTTTTATACGTTTTTGTCTGTTTTTATAGATATTCGTCCGTTTTCTTACATTTTCGACCATTTTCTTATGTTTCTGAATATCACAAGTGATTTTTGAATATCACAAGTGATATTCAGTGATTCTAGAATATCACTTGTGATTTTCTGAATATCACTTGTGATATTATGAATAGCACTTGTGATTTTCTTATGTTTTCATCTGTTTTCATACTTCGTCCGTTTTCATACGTATTAGTCCATTTTTTTTACGTTTTCATCCGTTTTTATACGTTTCCGAATATCACAAATGATATTCAGAATATCACTTGTGTTTTTATGAATATCAATGGTGATATTCTAAATATCACTTGTGATTTTTTGAATATCTATCATTTGTGATTTTCTAAATACAAAACATTTGTTAAAAATCACTTGTCAAATTCAGAAGATCACTTATGATATTCAGAATATCACTTTTGATACATTGAATATCACATAATACTACTTATAATATCCAGAATATCATTTGTCGTACTCATAGTATCACTTGTGATATTCTCCATATCACAGAAAATCACTTGTGATATTCAGAATATCACTTGTGATATTCAGCATATCACTTGTGATATTCAGAATATCACGGAAATATCACTTGTGATATTCAGAATACAACTTTTGATACTTAGAATATCAATTGTGATATTCAGAAAATCACAGTTATTTTTTGTGATATACTTATGTTTTCGTCAGTTTTCATACTTCGTCCGTTTTCATACGTATTAGTCCATTTTTTTACGTTTTCGTCCGTTTTTATACGTTTCCGAATATCACAAATGATATTCAGAATATCACTTGTGTTTTTCTGAATATCAATGGTGATATTCCAAATATCACTTGTGATTTTCTGAATATCACTTGTGACTTTCATGTTACAAAACATTTGTTAAAAATCACTTGTCAAATTCAGAAAATTACTTATGATATTCAGAATATCACTTGTGATACTTTGAATATCACAGAATATTACTTATAATTTCCAGAATACCATTTATGGTACTCATAGTATCACTTGTGATATTCTTCATATCACAGAAAATCACTCATGATATTCAAAATATCATTTGTGATATTCAAAATATCATTTGTGATATTCAAAATATCATTTGTGATATTCTGAATATCACAGAATATCACTTGTGATATTCAGAATATAACTTGTGATATTCAGAATATCACTTGTGATATTCAGAATATCAGTTGTGATATTCTGAATATCACGGAAATATCACTTGTGATATTCAGAATATAACTTGTGATATTTAGAATATCACTTGTGATATTTAGAAAATCACAAGTGATTTTTTCTAATTTCTTATGTTTTCGTCCGTTTTCATATTTTGTACGTTTTCATATTTTGTCCGTTTTCATACGTACTAGTCAATTGTTTTACGTTTTCGTCCGTTTTTATACGTTTCCGAATATCACAAATGATATTCAGAATACCACTTGTGTTTTTCTGAATATCAATGGTGATATTCAAAATATCACTTGTGATTTTCTGAATATCACTTGTGACTTTCATGTTACAAAACATTTGTTAAAAATCACTTGTCAAATTCAGAAAATTACTTATGATATTCAGAATATCACTTGTGATACTTTGTATATCACAGAATATTAATTATAATATCCAGAATATCGTTTCTGGTACTCATAGTATCAGTTGTGATATTCTCCATATCACAGAAAATCACTTGTAATATTCAGAATATCACTTGTGATATTCAGAATATCACTTGTGATATTCAGAATATCACTTGTGATATTCAGTATATAACTTGTGATATTTAGAATATCACATAATATCACTTGTGATATTCATAAGTGATTTTCTGTGTTTTCTTATGTTTTCGTTCATTTTCAAACGTATTAGTCTATTTTTTTTATGTTTTCGTCCGTTTTTATACGTTTCCAAATATCACAAATGATATTCAGAATATCACTTGTGTTTTTCTGAATATCAATGGTGATATTCTAAATATCACTTGTGATTTTCTGAATATCTATCACTTGTGATTTTCATGTTACAAAACATTTGTTGAAAATCACTTGTCAAATTCAGAAAATCACTTATAATATTCAGAATATCACTTGTGATACTTTGAATATCACAGAATATTACTTATAATATCCAGAATATCATTTGTGGTACTCATAGTATCACTTGTGATATTCTCCATATCACATAAAATCACTTGTGATATTCAGAATATCATTTGTGATATTCTGAATATTACTTGTGATATT
>LBNU01035676.1:20664-55599 GCA_014162995.1 Artemisia annua
TGTTTTCGTCCGTTTTCATACGTATTAGTCCATTTTTTTACGTTTTCGTCCGTTTTTATACGTTTCCGAATATCACAATTGATATTCAGAATATCACTTGTGTTTTCTGAATATCAATGGTGATATTCTAAATATCACTTGTGATTTTCTGAATATCTATCACTTGTGATTTTCTAAATATCATTTCTGATTTTCATGTTACAAAACATTTGTTGAAAATCACTTGTCAAATTCAGAAAATCACTTATGATATTCAATATATCACTTGTGATACTTTGAATATCACAGAATATTACTTATAATATCCAGAATATCATTTGTGGTACTCATAGTATCACTTGTGATATTCTGTATATCACAGAAAATCACCTGTGATATTCAGAATATCACCTGTGATATTCAGAATATCACCTGTGATATTCTAAATATCACCTGTGATATTCTAAATATCACAGAATATCACCTGTGATATTCTAAATATCACAGAATATCACTTGTGATATTCATAATATAACTTGTGATATTTAGAATATCACATGTGATATCTAGAAATATATAAACGTCTGAAAATTGCCAAAAACATTTAAAAACGAACGAAAACGAATGAAAAAATGGATAAAAACGTAAGAAAACGAAAGAAAATGTATGAAAACGAAAGAAAACGTATGAAAGAGTAAAAACATGTATGAAATGGACAAAAACGTTTGAAAAATGAACGAAAACGAAAGAAAACGGATGAAAACGAACGAAAACGTATGAAAACGAACGAAAACGTAAGAAACGGACGAATATATATGAAAACGTATGAAAGCGTAAAAACACGTCTGAAAACGGACGAAGACGTATGAAAAATGGACGAAAACGAAAGAAAACGAACGAAAACGTATGAAAACTGACGAAAATGTATGAAAACGAACGAAAATGTAAGAAAACATATGAAAACGTATGAAAACAGACGTTAACGGGCGAAAACGTAAGAAAGCGGATGAAAACGTATGAAAACGGACAAAAACGTATGAAAACGGACGAAAACCTAAGAAAATGGGTGAAAATATATGAAAACGGGCGAAAACTTACGAAAAAAAACAAAAACGTATGAAAACAGACGAAAATGTATGAAAGCGAAAAAAAACGTTTATTAGAAAAAAAAACGTGAATTAGAACGAAAAAAAAGAAAAAAAAAAGCGTTTAAAAAAAAGAAGCGTGTAAAAAAGACAAAAAAAAAAATAAAAAATAAATAAAAAAGACAAAACTATGTAGCGTAAAAAAAAGGCACAAAAAAAAAGAAAGAAAAAAAAAGGAAATAAAGAAAGAAAAAAAAAAGAAAAAAAAAAAAGACAAGAAGACAAAGAAAAAGGGGGGAAAAAACATGAACTTATGTTTCCCCATTTAAATCTTTGGTTAATCCCCACCATTAGATCAAACTAGATGGATGGTGGAGATTTGTCCCTTAGTATGCACCAAAATAAGAGTATGCATTTGAATTTTCCTCGTGTTATATAGTATTTGATAAAAATTCTACGCAATAAAAATACATTTAAAGCTTAATCCATTCATATATTTTTTATCAAGTATTATATTACACAAATAAAAATATTTAAAGTCAAAGTTGAGATAGAACGACTTTAAAAAATCAAACAAGACAATTAATACGGGACGGAAGGAGTAATACAACATCTTTCAACAAACAATTAATGAAACTTGCATGCATGTAGCAACATAACCTTCGCTCAATGCAACGCATGTCATCGATAAAAGCTCAAAAGGTCGTCGCTAAATCATGTCGTTGTCAAAGCATCGTCGGAATAGGCCCGTTGCTAAAGGTTTTAGCAAACAACAGTCAAAACGAGCTTGGACACCCGCGTTGCAGCGGAAATGTTGTGTTAATCTAAACTTGAAATAAAATGATCGTAAGAAAATATTTTTTTGTTATTAAGGACTAAATTTGCAAAAGATCGGTAACGGGGGACTAACGATGCGATTTACAGCTAACCTGAGGGACCATTTTCATACTTTACACACATGTTACTGTTTAGTCAACTGAAGCATGAACAGTTGCTACAGTAGTGCTTCCCACTTTTAGTATATAGGTATAATGTTTTACCGATGACATGTGAGCCCTACAAAAATTCTTAGTTATATACGAGATGGGTATCACCGGCTTTCAGCTATGACACGTGTCATCCTTAAAAGCATTTACTAAATAAGATCAGATATATAAATATATAAACATATAAATTATTAATTAAATGATTAGATATATTTAACTAAAATACATTTAAATATACGTTTGTCAGCTGGGTCTCACCTTTTTACAAAGCCTGCATATTTCGACAGTACGTTTGGATTTTTTTTGGAAAATAACTACCAAAGATTAACCGACCATTCAAATTAATCCGACCATTCATTCATTCCAAAACAACCATACCAAGCCATAGTTTTCGAAAATAATGATACAAGTATTAATATGTCTATCCAAATAACAAAACGACATCCATACAAATACTAAAACACAATCCTTACTCATCATCATCACGTCTTTCTTTCTCGCTAAAGAGAGGGGTTGTTGATTGCTAAACAAAGACAAAAAAAAAGAGTTAAAGTCTCTTTGGATTTGTTCATCCGCCCTTCTGGCCGCCACAACTTCTTTCGACACCTTTTTTTTTCTTGCTACCACATCTATTGTTGTTGAGCCATCATCTCATCATCTTTGCATCTGCGAGTATGATGACATCACTAGGTAATGTGAGCGATCTTACCCAAACTTGAGCCAACACCCGGTAACTTTCTACCCCTACCAGGTATATACCTATGTTGTTTAGTAGTCAATACTTCACTCATAATTTCCTCAGTTGTCATGTGAGGGATGCCTTTGGTCAAGATAGGATCGTTTAATTGTCTCATTTGATTATGTGTAGTTTTAAAAAAACAAGAAAGTTAATAAAACAATGACCAAAATTAGTTTGATAATTGGTGCAACAGTACAAAACTACCTTGAAGCACCATCAGTCGTGTTTGGTAATTGGTACAACAATTACCAAACATCCTTACCGCTGCATCAAGGGTGTATGGTAACTGCTGCACCAATTACCAAACACCCATTTTGTTGCAGTAGGGGTGTTGGTAATTGGTACACCATCAATGAGATGAGAAACATGATGAGAAAGTGTGTTAGGAAATAAAATTACCTACACAGTCACTCTTAGCAACATGATCATCAAAGTAGTTGTCATGCGTATGCACATGCTTGTAATGCTCAATAAGGTCTTTATATCTCAATAAGGTCTTTATATGCCTCGTGCTCTGTTAACTATATTCAACCAATAATATAACACAGATTAATAACGACTAATCAAACACCTTCGTAATATTATTAAGAACAATAATTATAAAGTTTCTTACATAATTGTTGCGTCTAGCCGCTTAAGATCAAGATCAATGAAAGCTCGACACTTCATTAAAGGCTTGATTTTGAGAATTAAACTCCGACACATGTCGTTGTGCGTTAAAAGAATTTACTAAATATATATAAATAGACAAATATGTAAATTATTAATTAATTAATTCAATAAATTTAATTAAAATATCTTTTAAATATACGTTTTTCAGTTATGGCCCAAACTTTTAGTACGAACAACTGTTGTAGCTAAAAGTCTCTAATTCGTCATCATCCTCGTCAACATTATCCTCATCATCATTAGGTTGGTCATCTTTTTTCGAACCCTATGATACTACAGAATCCTCTTCTCCCTCGTACTCTTTGTTATTGATAAGGATTTATTTGATACCTTTTTAAGGGGTCATTTAAGACTAAAATTCGTATTAATATGATATTGCCCTAAATCGTTTCTTTTGGCATATTAGGTACTTTGGACAAAAAATCTGGAAACTGGCATGTTTAGGGCAAAAAAACGACAAGAAAGTGAAGAAAATGGCAAAGTCTCAAAATCTGTCAGATAAGGAGGTTTGACGGCATCATAAGCTACAACGTAACGCCGTCACGTGCATTTGAAGACGAAATTTTGATGTTAATATCTCAAGTGACGCTTCAGAAGATTTGGAAGAACCTACAACCTGACGGCGTCTAGTGTATTTGAAGACCCAAATTCAGTGCAAAGTTAACAAGAGACGGCTCAAAACATTTTAAAAGTGACGGCGTCAGAGTTCAAGCGAGAAGGCATCATGACGGCAATTTCCATAGACGAAACCCTAATTGGAGGCGAGCTGACGGCGTCACAACCTATAAGATGACGCCGTCACAGTTGTAAATCTATATATACTTTTTGTTTCTTTTTCATTAAGAGTAATACTTTTTAGGAGCATAAACCCTAGATGAATTCCAACTTATTTGTAAGGCTTTTTCAGCTACTTTTCCCCATGTTTTAATAAAGATAAGTAATCCACTTAATCATTCAATATACTTATGTGTTGTTTGATTGTTTGTTTTTCTTTTCTTTGCTTTAACATGCTAGGCTAGATTTACTAGTGTTTGCTTAGATCTAATGAAACCAAGTTATTGAATATTGATTTGTCGTCTCTTGTTTAGTTGATTGCCTCATGTTAAAATAAGAAAACACGCTTAACTTTTATAAGTACTAGATTGTTCATCTTATAAAACGCAACCCCATAATGCACTAGGTGGTTTTTCTCGTTGTATTTATTGCATGAATTGCGGCTTGCAGATCCAAGAGAACTCAATAGACTTTAAGGTTTCTAGGGGAGACTTATTTTTATAGAGTTGGGGCCTTCGGCACCTCCCCACGACCAATGAAAAGGAATACAACGCTTCAATTAAAACAAGGACGTGACAATTCGACTAATCAATAGGATATAACTAGGAAGTTAGGAAATCTAAGTGAACACATTCTCCTATTATAAGAGTTACCACTTTTATTTTCTTGTTTATTTTTTTTAATTTAGTTTTAATTATTAGCTTTGTTTTTTGTTAATTAGTAGCCAAAATGCCCACTCTTCCAAACCCTAAGATTTTAATTGCTTTTTATAAAATATTAAAACATAAAAAGAATCATCCCTCTCCTTTAGACCTATCACGACATACACTTCGGCCTTCGCATACATCATTTCCCTAGAGAACGATCAATCCCCCCTGTCTTACCTATACTGCACTACAATGGTTAGGTACACTACCCAAAAGGATTGTAAAACTTCTTGTGAGGTCTTACAACCGCCAGATCAATTATTGTCACCGCTACTTAACAAATCGAATTCCGGCGTAGAATTAGATGGCTATGTCTGATTCATAGGAAGAAATCTAGTCATATACTCCTTCACACTATGTGTATCTTGATAGCAAGCTTCAAAAATCCATGAATCGTCATTAGTTCAGATGTTTTATTGGGATTAAAGGAATGACCATATTGGTAGTTCTAGGGTCCTATTTGTTATTCATTGATATTTTAGATAATCACTATAATAATAGTATAAATACCCATTTTACTTTCATATGTATTTATCATGTGTAAGCAAATAATTCTTTTTGAGCTACTAATGAAAATGCTTTTTTAGTGAAAAATCTCTTTATTATCTCTCTCTATCTCTCTTTAGACTTTCATACATATCTAGCTCACATACTTGAATCCAATGGAACAGCATGTCTCAATTATCTTTTATGAAATGCTTCATTTTCTTGTCTTTAGGCTCATTATAAGTAGGTCTCTGTGAAATTTTCTAGAGTTTGACCAAGAATCTGGCAATGATAAATTGGATGAAACATATGAATGGAACATATGGTGAATATTTGTCTATCCCATTTACTAGATCTACAAAATCATTCGAAATAACCTCTTCGTGATTGTAATTTTTATTGTATATAACAACTTTAAAAATTATAACATGCAAGAACTGCACTTGTCTTGACCAAATGTTGGTGACTTAATACATTTGTTGATGATTGAGAATAAAATGTACCACTGACTTTCTTAGTGTTTCCTTGTAAGTTCTGTAGATTTTTGTAATGTTAGAATGTCTTATCATATTTAGGCCTCTTAATATCATTTACAAGCTCTTCCACAGTTGTGATTGGCTCATATATTGTCATTCCTTCTCTATTACTTATTTTTGGAAGATGTCAGACTCTTCAAATTGTCTCTTGAGTGATACAAATATCCACACCTTCGATTGTTGCATAAAGACATGGTAGATTAGTTTAGATGTTTTATTCGGATTAAAGGAATGACCATATTCATAGGTCTAGGGTGCCATTTGTTATTCATTGATAGTTTTATATATTCATTATAATAAAGGTATACATACCCACTTTGCTTTCATTTTGTGTGTGTATATCACGTTGTGAGCAAACAATTCTCTTCAAAATAGTAATGAAAATGCTTTTATTGTGAAATATCTCTCTCTCTCTCTCTCTCTCTCTCTAGAGTTTATACATATCTAGCTCACATACTTGAATCCAATGGAACCACATGGTTCCATTATCATTTACGAATTGAAATGCTTCATTTTCTTGTCTTCAGGATGATTATTGGTAGGTCTTTGTGAATTTTTTGAGAGTTTGGCTATGAATCTTACAATGATAACCTGGATGAAACATATGAATGGAGCATATGGTGAATATGATTGGCCTCAAAACAATCAACCTAAATTGACCAAGGATATTGGTCAAATAAAGTAAAACATTTGAGAACAATGCTAAACCAAGGAGTATAACATATCCCCGGGTCGTTATGTCCCAGCGAGGTGTGTAAACTGAAATATCACGAATCTGTAATCGGGTGAAATTGAACAGGAAAAAGGATATGAGTGTTTTATACTAAGGAATGAAAGAAAATAGCTTAAACAAGCTATTAGAAATCTGTGAAATTTTCTAGAGTTTGACCAAGAATCTGGCAATGATAAATTGGATGAAACATATGAATGGAACATATGGTGAATATTTGTCTATCCCATTTACTAGATCTACAAAATCATTCGAAATAACCTCTTCGTGATTGTAATTTTTATTGTATATAACAACTTTAAAAATTATAACATGCAAGAACTGCACTTGTCTTGACCAAATGTTGGTGACTTAATACATTTGTTGATGATTGAGAATAAAATGTACCACTGACTTTCTTAGTGTTTCCTTGTAAGTTCTGTAGATTTTTGTAATGTTAGAATGTCTTATCATATTTAGGCCTCTTAATATCATTTACAAGCTCTTCCACAGTTGTGATTGGCTCATATATTGTCATTCCTTCTCTATTACTTATTTTTGGAAGATGTCAGACTCTTCAAATTTTCTCTTGAGTGATACAAATATCCACACCTTCGATTGTTGCATAAAGACATGGTAGATTAGTTTAGATGTTTTATTCGGATTAAAGGAATGACCATATTCATAGGTCTAGGGTGCTATTTGTTATTCATTGATAGTTTTATATATTCATTATAATAAAGGTATACATACCCACTTTGCTTTCATTTTGTGTGTGTATATCACGTTGTGAGCAAACAATTCTCTTCAAAATAGTAATGAAAATGCTTTTATTGTGAAATATCTCTCTCTCTCTCTCTCTCTCTCTCTCTCTCTCTCTCTCTCTCTCTCTCTAGAGTTTATACATATCTAGCTCACATACTTGAATCCGATGGAACCACATGGTTCCATTATCATTTACGAATTGAAATGCTTCATTTTCTTGTCTTCAGGATGATTATTGGTAGGTCTTTGTGAATTTTTTGAGAGTTTGGCTATGAATCTTACAATGATAACCTGGATGAAACATATGAATGGAGCATATGGTGAATATGATTGGCCTCAAAACAATCAACCTAAATTGACCAAGGATATTGGTCAAATAAAGTCAAACATTTGAGAACAATGCTAAACCAAGGAGTATAACATATCCCCGGGTCGTTATGTCCCAGCGAGGTGTGTAAACTGAAATATCACGAATCTGTAATCGGGTGAAATTGAACAGGAAAAAGGATATGAGTGTTTTATACTAAGGAATGAAAGAAAATAGCTTAAACAAGCTATTAGAATAAGTACGTGAAAGAAAATAAATTAAAAACGTTTAAAACTTAAAAACGTGTACGTTTAATTAAAAACTACGTTAACATACAAAATAAAACGTGAGTTTTAAGCAATATTAATCCTACGGTGATGAAAATTACTTTTCTACAATCCTAATGTTAAAAGAAAATTTTAGAAAAAATAAAATTAATTATTTGACTTTTTAATTATTATTAATTAATTACTAATTAAACTAGATTAAATCAAAATAAATACTAAACTAATTTTAATAAATCTGAAATTTTTTATATAAATAGTTTATACTATCAGAATACTAGGAAAAATATAAAAAGTTGCAAAAGCTTATTAATAAGCTGGAAAATAAGCTGAAATAGAAAATAAGCTAAAAGGAAATGCTATTAGTATAAATAGAACCCAAGAAAACTAAAACACTAAGAACTACATAGGGCAGATGGTGCATGAGGTACGTTTGGTTTTGCCTGTGGTGACCAAGAGGTCCCAAGTTCAAACCTTGCCAAGTGCAATTTTCACAAACATTTTTTTCTTTTTGGTTTTTTTTTTTTTTTTACACAAACACTTTAACAACAAAAATAAGCACTTTTAACAAGGACAACATTTTTACAAAAGCCAAATAAGCTCTGAATGAGCTTATTTGCTCAACAGTACACACAAAGGCTTGAAAAGAGATTTTTAGATTTTAAAAAGCTATGGATAAACTACAAGGAAGACACTAAAGGTTAAATAAGCTGGAAACAACTGAAATGAGAGTGATCAAAATAAGCAGAAACAAATAGAAAAAGCATAGTTAATAAGCTAGAAAGCAAAATAAGCAAATCCAAAATCTAAGGATGCTGAAAAAGTGGATAATTTGCTAAAAATCTAACTGCGAAGGCCTAATAAGCTACTAAAACAAAATCTAAAAAATAAACCAAAAATGACTGTAACTAGATAATCTACTAAATAAGCTACAAACCTAATTTCAGGTAAAACGGGCTTATAACGAAGAAATGAAAAATCAAAAACCACTTTTGCTGTTGAAAACGTGTTTTTGCAGCCCGAAAAGGGCTTTCAGCCCTGTAAAAAAAATTCTAAAAATTAAAACAAAAATACCAATAAGTAAACAATTTATAGGAGTACATTATCCCAAAAATTTTATCAGATTTGGTTGAAAATTGAAGAAATGAAAATTCAAAAACTTTTTCTGCAGCCGAAAACTTTTTTGACTTTTTGATTTTCAACTCTAGTTTGACTTTCGTGAACTTTGATTGATCCCTACTGATTATTGATGATGTTTTAAGCTATGAGGAACCTGAATTAAGCAAAGATAACAATTATTTAACTGAAATGCAAGATTATGCTACTCAAAATTCTTGACAGTGAACACTTAAGGTGAGATCACATGTCATTTTGACTTTTGAACAAATGAGACCTAAATTTTATGACTTGGCTGAGTTCTAATATCCTAATTAAAACTACATGAACCAAAAAGAACAGCAAATACACCCTTTAACACTAGGAACCAGGATTAACCAAACACCCCTTATTGACTACTGATTTTTGATTTTCAAAACAAACTAGTGATTTTATGCCATGTTACTGATTCACAAAGGTCTAATATGCTAAAATAAATGCATTTAAGTTCAAGAACACAAACAATAACATCATAACCAAAGTTAACCAAGATTTAGCATTTTGATAGTGAAAATGAGAAAACTGAGCAAACATAGAAACTGATGAACAAGCAATATATTAAAAGCAATATTATGACTAAGGAACCCTAAATAAGCACAAAACAGTAGGATGAGCAACTAAATAAGAATTTGCACAGTAAAATGCAAAAGTGAGATTTAAGTCTTACAAATGATTCAAGATTGAGAACAAGTAACCAGGACCAAGAACCAAATCCTATAGCTTACCAATAAGCTCTAAAACCACTGCCATCCAGGATATGCAATGCTCCTTACTTCATCTTCTTGCTAGACTGATTTTTCTATTTTATGACTATTTTTCTTGATTTTTGGTATTTTAAGTATTTTAAATGGAAACTGATTAAAAAGCTTTGGAAACTTAAAGAAGCTCACAAGTGAGCTTATAGGAGCTTAATGGAACACTTTTAACAAGTTTCAGTGAATTTGTCAAATTCACTTAAAAATGCTAAATTCGAAGTAACAAAAGCAAACTTGAAATTAAAGGTGAAGAGAGTTCAAATTACATTAAATAAACTGATTACAAGTCTTTAAAACATAAAAACATAACTGTAAAGTAAATTAAGCTAAGAACGACATGTAAAATTTAAAACTACACTACTTGGTTTCCACTTCTGCTTCTTCTTTGATATATAGATGACTTTTGAGGTAGCCACTAGCCTTCTGAGTAAATCCCAACACATCTTGACCCTTGAATTTGTCTGAATAATCCTAGCCGTTGAATACGCCTTTTTGGCGCCAAAAAATCAAGAGGCCAGCTGTAGTTGCGTGTTAAGGGTTTTCTGGCATTAATGGGGCTTTGGGAGGTTGTGGTGAGGTGGGGAGACAAGGAAATGGAGTTGGTGATGAGGTGTGGTGAAACCAGTGAGGTGTTATGGAGGTTTATGGTTTTACAGGTTGTGTGAGGGAGAGTGGTAAAGGGGGTGAGTCAAACTGGGTTTGACCAGTTTAAACAAATAACGGGTTTAGGAAGTTGGGCCAGTGGTGGGAATGGGCCAAGGGTGTAATGGGGGAAAGGGTGTTGGGTTATGTTTATTGGGTTAGTAATAAAACAAAGGATCCGTTTGGTTTTTAAGCAAAATAAGCACAAGGACCATTTTTGTAAATTGCTGAAAGTTGAGGGTGAGAGTTGGTAACTTTCCAAAGTTATCACAAGGGACTAAACTTGCCATATTCCATAATCCAAGGGTAATAAATGCATATTTTCCAATTTTAAAACATTCAGGGACCAAATATGCCATTTTTGAAAGTCGAGGGACTATTTTTGCCAATTCATGAAACTTGTAATCCAAAGGTACAAATTGTCATTCCTTGATTCCTGGGGGACTATTGTTGACTTTTCTTTGAAATAATTTATCCAGGGACCATTTCTGATAATTTTTGAAAGCTCAAGGACTGAAATTACCAATTATGTAAACTTTGCTCATTTTTCGTTTGTTTTCAGTCCTTTTGCACCTGAAACATATAAAAACACAATCCAGGAATATTTGTAACATTATATGGTCTATTTGGATGTGTTTGGTCGTTTTTGTGGGTTTAAACAAGGTAAAATATATGTGTATTTAGACACATATCAAATCCCCCACACTAAACTATTGCTAGTCCCTAGCAATCCATTTTGAAAATTTAATGGATTTGATGTCTCTTTACCAGATAGCCATTACTTCTGGAGTAGCCAATGTTTTAGTATGATACTATGGTACATTGATACCATATGATTTTTAGCAAACCATCAGCTGTCAATGGATTTGATTTGTCTTTACCAAAAGCCGTTTGTTTTTGGACTAGCCAACTCTTTGATAGAATATAGTTATCATCTTGGTGAGTTGATTACCAATTATGGTTTCTACTGCCTTTACCACAAGCCATAACCTTGCGGGCTAGCTAACTCTTCACTATCAAAGATATGGTGAGTCGAATACCATACAATTTTTTGGCAAATTGTCAGCCATAAACGGATTTGAGATATCTTTACCTAGAGCCGTTTGCTCCAGGATTAGCCAGTCCTTATGTGGGTTAGACATGGTGTACTGATAATCATTTGTTGTGTTAGTGCAAAGCACTTCCACTAAGTAAAAAAAAAATTTAAAATTTTGGCCAAAACGGGGGTATTAGGGCACTAAAAGGTACACATGTGATAAAATTCACCAGAATTTCCCCCCCACACTTAGAATTGAATATTGTCCTCAATATTCAAAGTCCCGGCTATTATGCCGAACCTTTTGAACATAAAAAGAAAACATTACTAGTTAAGTGTGGTAACATAACAATTATTTTCTTTTTTAATATTTACAATTTTCTCTTTCATTTTTCATAAATTTTTTTTTTAATTATATTTACATGGATACAACAGTAGGGGCAACTCCCCCACACTTAGGTGTTAGAAAAGAGAAAGAAGTCAGAAACATGGGTGAAACCCATGTTTTGCTAAAGTTTTTGTTTACCGAGTCACTAGCCTGACTCGACCCCGAATTCATTCATACATGGGGAAGTAACATGTGGAAGAGACCATCTCCATCGGACTTTCATTAAAGATGTTTGGACAAACATTGAAGTACGTGAAAGTTCCACACCGATGTGATATATCCGGCTCAAAAGAATGATACATGAAAATGCCAGGGTCAAAGATAGTGTCTTCATTCCCGAAGGAGTGAAGAACAGGATAGGGCACACCATATGTGAAGAAAAGGAAGAAGGTCATGATAAAAATCACGACAAGAGCTTCATCCTCAAAAGGAGAATTCATGATTTCCACATCATGAATCTCATCATTTAAGCTCGGCTGATCAAGACATATTCTGGGTGGGAGGGATGGGATTTTGATATCAAGCAAATTCTCATGGTTGAGAATATTTCCCTCCGGGACATAAAGATAATCTTTGTCAAGATCAAAGTGGAAGTTATCATACTCCGGCGGAGATATGATATGAGTGAGTTCAAAGGAGAACTCCTCGAGAAGAGAGTCATTCACATGATGTATATCTGTGAACTCTTGTTCTGTTACAGACTCATCACTATCGTCGTTCTGAATCTCAAAGATTGGATTATCAGAAATTGAAGTGAATTCAGATTCAAAATCAAACATAGGATTGGTGAAAGTTGTTTTAAATGTTTTGGGAACAAGGTGATTAACTTCTTCTTTTGGACTGACGAGCTCAGAAGGTAGTTCCTCCACATGACTAATGTCTCCACAAGGTAAAGAATTTTCATCAGTATGTGAATCACTAAGCTCGGGGTTGGGACAAGAATTGAGTGGTGGATCATTATATAAGAGACTTTCGATTTCTCCTAGATCGGCTTCAAAATCAAAGAGATCATCATCACTTCCTGATGGAAGTAGATTGATGTGAGTAAGTTCATCAGTGAATTCTTCAAGAAGAGGATCAGCATCAGAATGTAGAAGTGATGCCTCAACATACTCAATGTCTCCATAAGATTTACAATCATCGTTAGAATCGGAGAAGGTCTCAAAATGATCTTTTGAAAAATCAAGAGGAGGAGGGATATCACACACATGATCATAAATTCCCTGGAACTTACTTAGGACTGGGATAAGGTTCTCAACACTAGACTTTATGAATTCGTCCGATTCCTTTTCAGGAACAGTGCTAAGATGCTCGTCCCCAATGCTTAGAGGGTTAGTGGGAACTTCGGGTGTGATAATATCAGACTGAGGGAGTTGAGAAGGACTAGCATACATGGATTTTTCAATTTTCATATGTTCTTCTGCTAGTGATTCAATCATACTCTCTTCTCCCTGTGTTTCCACAGATTGAATCTCAACTGATGAACTGGATGAATTATTATAAAATTGTAAGATATCAAGGATATCTTCATCATTACTGTCATCAGGAATGAAACAGAATTGAAAGCTAGATCTGGCTATTTTTTCTTTTGTAATTGATTCCCTAATAGATTTTTCAAAGGCATCTTGGGAATTTATTTTAGCAGCCTGCTCTTCAGCTAACAATTCTTCCATGGATTTCTCATGTTGTTCATGACCAAGAAGCTTATCATGACAAGTGTTCAATAACACTTGTATTTCTTGTATGTCTTGGACGAAATCATGAAAAAGAGGTTGTGGTGGCGATTGGCTAAAGTAAGGCTGTGGAGTTTGATCAAAATGACGTGTGTCATAATTATCATAAAGTTCGTGCTCAAAGGTAGGTATGTTCCTATTCTGGCAATCAGAGCTGAGATGTAAACCTCCACAGTGTGTACAACAGTTGAACTGTATGTGACTGATTCTGTGAGTTATGTGGATATTGGTTAAAGCCAAATTCATAATCGTTACAAGGAACTTGCTCATGGAAAAGCTGGTTCCTAGTTTGACAATTAGAACTATCATGAGGACCTCCACAATACTCACAAGAAAAACTTGGTGTATTTTGAAATGATGCAGTTTTGAAGTTTGGATCATAATCAGAGGTGAATGTAGGTTTAGCTCTCAAAACATAACATGCACAAAGTTCATGACTAAATTCACATTCCTTCCAAAAACACCGTTCACAAAGTGAATTATCTCCTAACGGACTTCCACAATTAGAGCAATGAAGTTGCTCGAACGAAGATGTCTGAGGAGGGTCGTCCGAAGAATTTGGTGAATCATTAAGAGAATTCTGACTTATGAACAAATTGCACATATTACAAAATCCGTCTCTGCAATTATTTCCACATTTCTCACAAGTACACCGGAAACAACGATAGCCGTTCTCGATCGGGCTTTTGCAATGAAAACATTTGTAGCCGAGAGACGCCATAAAACAGAAGAGAGGTGAAGTTAGAATCAAACGGATAGACGGTAAAGGGATAAAGAATCAAAAAGGTAAGAGGGTAAAGGTGAATATTTTTTGGACTTTTTTGAAAACATTTTGTAAAAATAGATTAAGAAGAAAAATATTTTTGGTAATCGATTCGTCAAACGAATTAACTTCTCAATTAGTTTTGGTTTTTATCAGAAAATATGGAAATATAGACAAGGATGGTAAATATACCATGAGTGTATATTCAGAATCACTAATCTGCAAATTCGTTATACGCAGCACACCTCCCCGGCAGCGGCGCCAAAATTTGATTGGCCTCAAAACAGTCAACCTAAATTGACCAAGGATATTGGTCAAATAAAGTCAAACATTTGAGAACAATGCTAAACCAAGGAGTATAGAATATCCCCGGGTCGTTATGTCCCAGCGAGGTGTGTAAACTGAAATATCACGAATCTGTAATCGGGTGAAATTGAACAGGAAAAAGGATATGAGTGTTTTATACTAAGGAATGAAAGAAAATAGCTTAAACAAGCTATTAGAATAAGGGTGTGTTTGTTTCATTAAGATGTTTTAGGTCTGAATCTGACTACCCATCTTACTAGTAAGAGGTGGCTAGAAAGTCTAAATCTGAACGAAATAATGTTGTTTGTTTTTTTATAACTGTCTGAATGATTTTAAGTGCTCTTTTTTGCAATTTATTTAAGTAACTTATGTAAATATGAAACAAGACTTTTTATCATAAATATAACATAATTAATAAACCATCAAATATATTATATTAACACGAGTCTTTAATCTCTCTTATCGAGTAAGAGGCAGTAAGACAAGTCCCCCACCTCTTACTGAGTAAGATGTTATATGTCTAACTGGGTCTGACTCAAAAGAAAAAACCAAACAAGCAAAACATCTGCCCACCTCTTACTGGTAAGAGTAAGAGGGAGTAAGAGGGCTAGTAAGACATTTTTTTTAAAAACAAACACACACTAAGTACGTGAAAGAAAATAAATTAAAAACGTTTAAAACTTAAAAACGTGTACGTTTAATTAAAAACTACGTTAACGTACAAAATAAAACGTGAGTTTTAAGCAATATTAATCCTACGGTGATGAAAATTACTTTTCTACAATCCTAATGTTAAAAGAAAATTTTAGAAAAAATAAAATTAATTATTTGACTTTTTAATTATTATTAATTAATTACTAATTAAACTAGATTAAATCAAAATAAATACTAAACTAATTTTAATAAATCTGAAATTTTTTATATAAATAGTTTATACTATCAGAATACTAGGAAAAATATAAAAAGTTGCAAAAGCTTATTAATAAGCTGGAAAATAAGCTGAAATAGAAAATAAGCTAAAAGGAAATGCTATTAGTATAAATAGAACCCAAGAAAACTAAAACACTAAGAACTACATAGGGCAGATGGTGCATGAGGTACGTTTGGTTTTGCCTGTGGTGACCAAGAGGTCCCAAGTTCAAACCTTGCCAAGTGCAATTTTCACAAACATTTTTTTCTTTTTGGTTTTTTTTTTTTTTTTACACAAACACTTTAACAACAAAAATAAGCACTTTTAACAAGGACAACATTTTTACAAAAGCCAAATAAGCTCTGAATGAGCTTATTTGCTCAACAGTACACACAAAGGCTTGAAAAGAGATTTTTAGATTTTAAAAAGCTATGGATAAACTACAAGGAAGACACTAAAGGTTAAATAAGCTGGAAACAACTGAAATGAGAGTGATCAAAATAAGCAGAAACAAATAGAAAAAGCATAGTTAATAAGCTAGAAAGCAAAATAAGCAAATCCAAAATCTAAGGATGCTGAAAAAGTGGATAATTTGCTAAAATTCTAACTGCGAAGGCCTAATAAGCTACTAAAACAAAATCTAAAAAATAAACCAAAAATGACTGTAACTAGATAATCTACTAAATAAGCTACAAACCTAATTTCAGGTAAAACGGGCTTATAACGAAGAAATGAAAAATCAAAAACCACTTTTGCTGTTGAAAACGTGTTTTTGCAGCCCGAAAAAGGGCTTTCAGCCCTGTAAAAACAATTCTAAAAATTAAAATAAAAATACCAATAAGTAAACAATTTATAGGAGTACATTATCCCAAAAATTTTATCAGATTTGGTTGAAAATTGAAGAAATGAAAATTCAAAAACTTTTTCTGCAGTCGAAAACTTTTTTGACTTTTTGATTTTCAACTCTAGTTTGACTTTCGTGAACTTTGATTGATCCCTACTGATTATTGATGATGTTTTAAGCTATGAGGAACCTGAATTAAGCAAAGATAACAATTATTTAACTGAAACATGGTTAATAAGCTAGAAAGCAAAATAAGCAAATCCAAAATCTAAGGATGCTGAAAAAGTGGATAATTTGCTAAAATTCTAACTGCGAAGGCCTAATAAGCTACTAAAACAAAATCTAAAAAATAAACCAAAAATGACTGTAACTAGATAATCTACTAAATAAGCTACAAACCTAATTTCAGGTAAAACGGGCTTATAACGAAGAAATGAAAAATCAAAAACCACTTTTGCTGTTGAAAACGTGTTTTTGCAGCCCGAAAAGGGCTTTCAGCCCTGTAAAAAAAATTCTAAAAATTAAAACAAAAATACCAATAAGTAAACAATTTATAGGAGTACATTATCCCAAAAATTTTATCAGATTTGGTTGAAAATTGAAGAAATGAAAATTCAAAAACTTTTTCTGCAGCCGAAAACTTTTTTGACTTTTTGATTTTGAACTCTAGTTTGACTTTCGTGAACTTTGATTGATCCCTACTGATTATTGATGATGTTTTAAGCTATGAGGAACCTGAATTAAGCAAAGATAACAATTATTTAACTGAAATGCAAGATTATGCTACTCAAAATTCTTGACAGTGAACACTTAAGGTGAGATCACATGTCATTTTGACTTTTGAACAAATGAGACCTAAATTTTATGACTTGGCTGAGTTCTAATATCCTAATTAAAACTACATGAACCAAAAAGAACAGCAAATACACCCTTTAACACTAGGAACCAGGATTAACCAAACACCCCTTATTGACTACTGATTTTTGATTTTCAAAACAAACTAGTGATTTTATGCCATGTTACTGATTCACAAAGGTCTAATATGCTAAAATAAATGCATTTAAGTTCAAGAACACAAACAATAACATCATAACCAAAGTTAACCAAGATTTAGCATTTTGATAGTGAAAATGAGAAAACTGAGCAAACATAGAAACTGATGAACAAGCAATATATTAAAAGCAATATTATGACTAAGGAACCCTAAATAAGCACAAAACAGTAGGATGAGCAACTAAATAAGAATTTGCACAGTAAAATGAAAAAGTGAGATTTAAGTCTTACAAATGATTCAAGATTGAGAACAAGTAACCAGGACCAAGAACCAAATCCTATAGCTTACCAATAAGCTCTAAAACCACTGCCATCCAGGATATGCAATGCTCCTTACTTCATCTTCTTGCTAGACTGATTTTTCTATTTTATGACTATTTTTCTTGATTTTTGGTATTTTAAGTATTTTAAATGGAAACTGATTAAAAAGCTTTGGAAACTTAAAGAAGCTCACAAGTGAGCTTATAGGAGCTTAATGGAACACTTTTAACAAGTTTCAGTGAATTTGTCAAATTCACTTAAAAATGCTAAATTCGAAGTAACAAAAGCAAACTTGAAATTAAAGGTGAAGATAGTTCAAATTACATTAAATAAACTGATTACAAGTCTTTAAAACATAAAAACATAACTGTAAAGTAAATTAAGCTAAGAACGACATGTAAAATTTAAAACTACACTACTTGGTTTCCACTTCTGCTTCTTCTTTGATATATAGATGACTTTTGAGGTAGCCACTAGCCTTCTGAGTAAATCCCAACACATCTTGACCCTTGAATTTGTCTGAATAATCCTAGCCGTTGAATACGCCTTTTTGGCGCCAAAAAATCAAGAGGCCAGCTGTAGTTGCGTGTTAAGGGTTTTCTGGCATTAATGGGGCTTTGGGAGGTTGTGGTGAGGTGGGGAGACAAGGAAATGGAGTTGGTGATGAGGTGTGGTGAAACCAGTGAGGTGTTATGGAGGTTTATGGTTTTACAGGTTGTGTGAGGGAGAGTGGTAAAGGGGGTGAGTCAAACTGGGTTTGACCAGTTTAAACAAATAACGGGTTTAGGAAGTTGGGCCAGTGGTGGGAATGGGCCAAGGGTGTAATGGGGGAAAGGGTGTTGGGTTATGTTTATTGGGTTAGTAATAAAACAAAGGATCCGTTTGGTTTTTAAGCAAAATAAGCACAAGGACCATTTTTGTAAATTGCTGAAAGTTGAGGGTGAGAGTTGGTAACTTTCCAAAGTTATCACAAGGGACTAAACTTGCCATATTCCATAATCCAAGGGTAATAAATGCATATTTTCCAATTTTAAAACATTCAGGGACCAAATATGCCATTTTTGAAAGTCGAGGGACTATTTTTGCCAATTCATGAAACTTGTAATCCAAAGGTACAAATTGTCATTCCTTGATTCCTGGGGGACTATTGTTGACTTTTCTTTGAAATAATTTATCCAGGGACCATTTCTGACAATTTTTGAAAGCTCAAGGACTGAAACTGCCAATTATGTAAACTTTGCTCATTTTTCGTTTGTTTTCAGTCCTTTTGCACCTGAAACATATAAAAACACAATCCAGGAATATTTGTAACATTATATGGTCTATTTGGATGTGTTTGGTCGTTTTTGTGGGTTTAAACAAGGTAAAATATATGTGTATTTAGACACATATCAGAATACCTCTTTGGGATTATAATGTTTATTATATATAACCACTTTAAGAATTATAACACGCAAGAACTGCACTTGTCTTGACCAAATGTTGTTGACTTAAGACATTTGTTGATGACTGATAATAATGTGCTCCGCTAACTTTCTTAGTGTTTCTTTGTAAGTTGTGCAAATTTTGTAATGGTAGAAAGTCTACTCATATCCAGGCCTCTTAATATTATTACAAGCTCTTCCTTAGCAGTGAATGGCTCATATGTTGTCATTCATTCTCTAGTACTTGATTGTGAAAGATGTAAGACTCTACAAATTGTCTCTTAAATGATACAAACATCAACAACGTTTATTGTGTTTTGTTTGACTGTTCAGGTGTATCTAATATACCTGAAACGGGTGAATATACAAAAACAATTTCATATTGCCACTAACTTGTGAACAATCTTTCATCTGCTTAGTTACATGTAATGTAAGCTACGTATGAGGATACGAAAGATATGATAGACCTGGTGTCCACGCAAAAAACATCGAGGCTATTGGCTGGCTGTTGAACGAATTGAATTTTTGCCTGGGGTAGGAGGTGTTTTCTAATGTCGATTGACTGATCAGAGTACTTATTATTGATTACCACCTTTTCTTCATTTTCATTATCTCTAAGTAGAGCTTCCCACTCTATTTCTCTTATTGTTATGTTTTGTATTGTTGTTGTTATAGCTGCATCCTTGCCTGGGTAATAGCTTTTGACTGTGGCTAGCCTTAACATGGTCGGGAACTACACGTAAGACCTGATCATTAACAGCTCCGCACACAGTTGTTAATTTTTGTCGTGTCGAACACTATGTTGTACTTGGAGCTCAACTAACGATGTGGAATTCCATGACCACTGTTAAAGATAGTGGATGAGATCCTATTTTTGTTTCCAGGTGAATTCTTCCATCACATTTGGACCTCTTGGACGAGAATCCTATGAGTGGAATAGTCTTCGGACGGATTAGCTTTTTGACGTTATCAGATAGCTGTTTGAAGCAACGATCAATGGGATGTTGACTGAACTGCGTCCATCCATGTAGATTTTGCATATTTTATGTGAAAAGATTATTTCCGTAATGACTATTGGTTCCTTTGAATGATGATAATCTGTCCAAGGAAATGTATCCTTGTTCGCCGAAGTCTAATTTTCAAGTACCTCGCTATTTCGTTTTTGCATGGGGTCCAAGTTTGGATCATGTGGATGTCTAACGGTTGTTGAGTATCATCTTTGTTTCTGAATTTTGGATGGTTTTGTTGATTCATCATCGTTGTAAAGAGATACTTGTAACCGTGAATTAGTGTTTTCGTAGTGAAAATGAAGATTTTTTGTATGTTGTATTACGAAAAGGACCTTGGGTTTTTTAAGTTTTATTGCAGGAAAATATAGATTTTCACATTAAAACTTTTGTTTTGATGGTTTGATGGACAAAAAATGTCGTTTTTAGGTAAAACAGAGTTTTCCAGTGAATTAGAAAGTTTTCCAGTGAAACAAATTTTTTTCCGATGAAGGAAAAGTGAAAACTATGGCTTGTTATTATTTTGCGTACAACACGGATGACGCCATGTTTACGTATGGTACGTACTGGGTGTGATGATAGTCACTCATTTGGTTTTCCACGTTCGATAAGGACCCTAAGGTGAGACCGGTGTCACGAGTTAGGGTAGCACTCACGAGGTGACTAGTGTACTGTACGTGTGTTAAGTGTCACACCCCTAAAATGTCGCAGCAGAAAGGTAACCGAGTGCATGACTTCATACCACAAAGTCACCAAGTTTAAAGAACGACTTGTATATGAGTCGTTTTCAAAAAAGATACATCATTTGATTCATTAAATCAACGTAAGGTTTTCAATACAAAGTTCTCAAGTATTACATCAACGTATAAATAGTTTCTGAAAGTATAATCAAATGATATAAGTATATGTAGAAAATCTTCATGAATGTAACCACCAACGGCGACTCTATGTATCGACTCCATGTATGCCAAACCAAGCAACTTATGCACCTCAAGTTATGAAAGTGTTCGGAAAAGTGTAACGTAGAACTACAACCGGGAAATCCTAAACGCGACAATGTGTTGTGGATGATTTGTGCAAATGAAACCCAAGTAACTTAACCAAAACCCAAAAACTAAGAACCAAGAACCTAGCTTTCAAAAACCTTTACCCAATAAGCTAAAATACCAAAGTTGTGCACCCTTTCCTTGCCCTTAACTCAACTGAACCAAAGAGAGAACAAGCAATATGTTGGTGTGTTTGATTTTTTTTATAAGAATGAAAGGTTAGGTATACTTTCTTTTATAGGTGCATTCAAGGCATAGTCAAAATCAAATTTAGATATGTATAGTGAAAGTTTTACACCAAAATGGATAGCTTTTCTTGGTTTATTGCTTCTTTCCATGCATATGGTAAAGAGAAAAGAGGTAGGTACACTTTGGGGGAGATGTAGGAAATCACACGTATTCCTAAGAACTAGTTTATCACTAAAATGGGTTTTGTAGTAGAAACAAGATGTTGCACTTTCTTCTTTGGTCTAGGGGGCAGCAAGAGGACAAAATAAATGGAAAAAAAACATTTGTAATATTTTTATTAATGTATAAGTATATGTATTAATGTTTATATAAAATGGGCGGAGTTTATATGCATGCACGAAGGTTTAAACGCGTCACGCGAGACTTTTACGTAAAACTTGTAAAATAAAATATCGAGACTTATAAAACGTACTTAAATCAGTCATATGACACGTGATTAATGTAGACTTAACTTACTCTAATGCCGATTTACGTTAAATGTCGTTTTCCGGTTTACATGATTTAACCTAATGGCTATACGTACAAGTAAACATTTAATCTTTGAAAGTAAATAGTTTTGAGTTTGTAGACAAGTATTGACCTGAAAACTACGATTTGTGACATAATTTTTTAGTCGAGAACGACTTGGTCCATTTCAAAGAAATGGCCCGGTATTTATAGGGATGCATTTAGGGTTGTGTGCAACCCGTGGATACGATGTAATAGGTTGTGGGATATCCACGTGGTGGTCATCCAAATGAGGGGAAAATGATGACACGTGGTGTGCCATCCTTGGTTAGGACGGGTTCATGGGAGTCCCACGTACAATATTACATATTTGTGAAATGTTCACAGCATTACCTCTACTCGAATGATGTAATAACATGTGGTGGTTGTTGCAACGGTCCTGGCTAAAGTTGCCAGGCGGATCGTGTCTTGAATTATACTTGTCAGGCCTAACCTTGATTGTGCCTAGCCTGGGAATGTACTTCCCAAGTAGAATATGATGGGCCTAGCCTTAGTGGGCTTGTTTTAGGTCTGTTTTGAGCGTATAGGCTTTAGTCAGTTGGACTAGAGCTCTCATACGCTATCAATATTTAAATTTTATTGTTTGGTTCCCTCACTTTGGTCTCAGCCGCTAGTGTCATCCCAGAATACCATCCCACTGGACTTGTAAGGTTTTGAGTTTCTATAGCAAAAAAATAAAATAAAATAAAATAAAATAAGAATATCATTTTATATTCCTATTAGGTATACAAATAGACTAAGGACTAGTTTGGTTGATAGGTTTAGTATTTAGATTTTGATTTGGATTTGTACTGGATTTGGATTTGGATTTAGATTTGTTTTAATTCGGATTTGGATTAGGAGAAAGGAAATATATTATAATTTGATATTAAAATTATAATTTTATGTTAATTTTGAAAAAAAAAATGTAATAAAATAGAAACGATGGGAAAACTTGAGGAATCATGTGGTTAAAAACAATTGCATTAGAAAGCTACTTACATGGTGCCTAAAACCCACAACACTTGCTTGGATTGAATAACTTATTATGGTGCCTTAATATTCGCATTCATATTTGTACCAAACAATAATCCATTGACATTAGTCTATTACTTTTACCCAAAACGCATATAATCATATCCTTAATTCTTTGTGTTATTAGATTTTTCATTAAAAAAATATTTTATCTCATCTAATTAATTATAAAACAATTATTAATTTTCACTCTCCTTATTTACTTCAAAATCAAATTCAAATCCGAATCCAAATCTAATTCCAACCCTACTTACAAATCAAACGCACCCTTAACTTTTTGAAAATTCAAAAAATATAAACCATAGAACATAAGGAGTATGTTTAGAAACACAGTAAAGTGAAAGGTTAAAATAATACTCCCTTCATCCCATATTAATTGTCTAGTTTGACGTATTTTTTTAAACTTTGACCTTAAATATTTTTATTTGTGTTAAATAATACTTGATGCAAGATATATGAATAGACTAAATTTTAAATATATTTTTATTGATATAATTTTCATCAAGTATTATATAACATTAGACGAATATCCGTGCATAGTAACGTGATTTTATAGCAACATATCGTTTAGTAATAAATAAAATTTATGCGTTATAAACGAAAAATAATAAAAGTTTGAAGATTTGGCGATTAAACATAATGTTTTGAAACCTGGTTCGACCCGGATGGTTCAACCGGTTAAGCCATTTCGGTCAAAAAATGGGTCGATTTAAACCGAGTCAACCCGACATGTTGGGTCGAAACGGGTCAACCCGCCGGGTTTGAAGCGTCCCGAGTCAGCCCGGTTTTCGATGTGTATTAATAGTTTCCGTTTGAATATATGTTTTCAACATTTTTTTTTTCTTTTTTTTTTAGTTTCAACTTCTCAATTTTTACTTTTTGGTTTTTCCTTTATATATAGTATATAGCAGGGTCCCGCGTGTTTCGACATCGGGTATCCTGTGACGATTAACCGGAGCAATAGGTCTCGATGAGACTTGATTCACCATTTTGTATCGGTTTCAACGGGTCCTCTCTGCTTTATTTTTGGATGGTTTTATTGGTTAGCCGAACCGGCGGCGACACCAGTTCTCGGTTGAACTCGTTGGTCTGGTCCGGTTTTCAAACTATATGTACCATCAACTTGTTAGCTTGTATTAAACTTTGTGTGTTTTATTAATCTATACTACAAATAAAAGAAAAACGGTCAAACCTTGAAGAGTGAAATGTTGAAAGTAAGGTAAGAGAAATTTATACTCCCTCCGTCCCAATTTATTTGTCCACTTTTGACTTTTGAGGTCTTTCTTTTACAACTTTGACCTTAAATATTTTCTTTTGTGTTATTTAATAGTTGATGCAAAAATATATGAATAGATTGAGTTTTAAATGTATTTTCATTAGGTATAAGTTTCATCAAATATTATGTAACACAAACAACAAAATTTAATGTCAAAGTTAACAAAGAAATACTTCAAAAGTCAAAAGTGGACAAATAAATTGGGACGGAGGGAGTAGTATATGTACTTTTTATTTTAGGGTGTTTTAAAAATAACATTAATTATTGTGTTTAATTATTTTATATTTTGGATTATGTTGTAGCTTGTTTAAATTGTATATTGTGAAAATTTTATTTACTATTTTAATTTGGTAGATATTCTTTTAATTTGTTGTATAATGTGAATAAATTATTGTACTTTTAAGTAATGAGATGTATTAATAAAAATATTAATTATACACTATATGATTTTCTCACTTTTGACTTTTAACATTTCACTTTTTAAGATTTAATCATTTTTTTTATAAGTAGTATAGATAAACAAAAATATTTAATGTTAAAAGGGTTAAAAAAGTTAAATTAGACAATTAAATAAAATCTTGCTCTTGAAGTTTTGACATTCATCCGGACAGTAAAATAATAATATCATTACACACGTATATCAGTTACAATAATAAAATATTAAGCGGCATATATATGTCATCAACAAGTGAAGTGATAGCAAAAGCATACCGACTGATACTGACTAGCATTATCACAAATGCCACTCATTTGCTTCAATTCTGATTAGTCTATCATAATTGGATTGAAGAAAATGGAACCAAATGGTGGATTAGTTGCTGGATCACATAACAGAAATGAATTGGTTAGAATTAGACATCATTCTAATACTTCTTCTGATGGACTGGTAATTATCCTTTTTTTTTTTTTTTTTTTTTTTTTTTTTTTTTTTTTTTTTTTTTTTTTTTTTTTTTTTTTTTGTTTTTTTTTTTTTTTTTTTTTTGTTTTTTTTTTTTTTTTTTTTTTTTTTTTTTTTTTTTTTTTTTTTTTTTTTTTTTTTTTTTTTTTTTTTTTTTTTTTTTTTTTTTTTTTTTTTTTTTTTTTTTTTTTTTTTTTTTTTTTTTTTTTTTTTTTTTTTTTTTTTTTTTTTTTTTTTTTTTTTTTTTTTTTTTTTTTTTNTTTTTTAGTATTGATTTATGATGCAGCCCAAGCCATGTTGATGGGGTTTGGTGTTTAATATAGAAAATTTAATGAAAATTCACAAGTTGTTATCTTTTTGATAATTGATTATATGGGTTTTGGAGTTTGGCACATTGCTTATATAGTATTGATTTGTGATGCAGCCCAAGCCATTGAAGAATTTAAACGGGCAGATATGCCAGATATGTGGTGACACAGTTGGCCTTACTGAAACCGGTGATATATTTGTCGCTTGCAACGAGTGTGCGTTCCCGGTATGCAGGCCGTGTTATGAGTACGAGAGGAGAGATGGTAATCAATCTTGCCCTCAGTGCAAGACTAGATACAGAAGACTCAAAGGTTAGCGTAGCATAGATTTTGATCAGTCGTTATGAAAGATGAGTATTAAAGTTTAGATTTTTAACAATGAAAATGATTCTTTTATCAGGGAGCCCGAGAGTTGATGGTGATGAGGATGAGGATGATGTTGATGACTTGGAGAACGAGTTTAGTTATCCACAAGAAAACAGCAAGGCTGGACGTCAGTGGCAAGGAGATAGTGATACTGAACTTTCTTCGTCTGCAAGACATGAACCGGTTCCACGACTCACTAGTGGCCAACAAGTCAGTGATGATTTTGTGAATTTACTCTACATGAAACTAAATTTCCTTTCATCAATTCTACTAGAGATGGCATTTCGAACATCTACTTGTGAATGGTTGGATAACATAAATTGGTTATGTCGCTTGAAGTGTATAATTCATGCATAAAACTACTTATTGTCTCTGCATTGAGTTTTAATGTTTTTTTTTTTTTTTTTTTTTTTTTTTTTTTTTTTTTTTTTTTTTTTTTTTTTTTTTTTTTTGGGAATAAAAGTATTTTGTGGAATACCCAACCTGTTTTTACCCGTACTAATTATTTAAAATCTACTCATTTTGACCCATACCCAACCTCTTTGAACATGTAGGTTAATACTCACTGTTCTATTGTCAGGTATCTGGTGAAATTCCAAGTGTTACAGACAATTTATCTGTAAGAAGTACATCAGGTCCATTAGGCCCTGGTGACAAACATGGTCACTCACTCTCATACATCGATCCCAGACAACCAGGTGCGTTCAATTCTCAACAGTTACTGCCCATAAAGCACTCTATTTTAAGTATCAACTATCAATTATGTGTTGAAGATGTCATCTAACTTGTCGTATGTTTTTGTGTAGTTCCCGTAAGAATTGTGGACCCGTCAAAAGACTTGAATTCTTATGGTCTGGGTAATGTTGACTGGAAAGAAAGGGTGGAAGGGTGGAAGCTAAAACAGGATAAAAATATAATGCAAATGGCTAACAAATATGGTGGTGAAAGAAGAGGAGGAGAGATTGAGCGCACTGGTTCAAATGGAGAAGAATTGCAAATGTATGCAACCGTTTGTCAATACTGTTTATGTTTACACATTAGACATGTCATATCAGTCCTGTGACATGGGGCAATTATTGGTTCATTTCGGGTTCAGACCCATAATACTTTCTGTCGAAAATTTTCTAACCATTAGTGTATCGAATATGATCATAAATTTTTTAATTTCAGTATACAGTTGGCAAGTTATAGGATTAAAAAAAAAGAAGAGGGCAATTTCGACCTATTCGACCCGTGTTCTATTAAGCTTATTTTTCATATTTTAAACATAAAACCAATCAATCTATTCATTAGTAAAAGGGTCGGAATCGCAATCTATTATATGTATTAAAAGCGACCAGTTTTTAATCCACATAATAGTTGATGTTTTCTAGTATCTTATGTAGGCTTGATGTTTGTGTGGCAGGGCGGATGATGCTCGTCAACCAATGAGCCGAGTGGTGCCTATTTCATCAACTCATCTGACTCCATATCGTGTTGTGATTATCCTGCGTTTGATTATCTTAGGGTTCTTCTTGCAATACCGTTTAACTCATCCAGTGAATGATGCTTATCCCTTGTGGTTGGTATCTGTTATCTGTGAGGTCTGGTTTGCATTGTCATGGCTTCTTGATCAATTCCCAAAATGGTTTCCCGTCGAGCGTGAGACCTACCTTGACAGGCTTGCATTGAGGTAATTTGGATTTTGATTGCAATGCTTGCATTTGTAAAGTATGTTGTCGGCAAGCCTTTGAGCACTTGCTATTCTTACATCTTTATTGAATAGATATATATATATATTTTCTGGGAAAACGTATTTAATCTTACATATTTGTAAAAAATNGAAAAAGTAATATTATACATTTTTCTGTAGAGGTAGCAAGATGGGTGGGTCGGGCAGATTGGGTAACAGGTCAAATTAGGTTCCGGATTGAAAGAGTCTCTTTTCATTAAGGGTCGAAATAGAATGGGGTTGGTTTGATCTGCAAACGCTTTTTTGTTCTTTCATGGATTTTTCTAGACCTAATTAAGGTGAAAATTAATATTGCAAAAAAAAATATATTAATTACATCAATAAGAATAATAAAAAACATAAGGAGTTAATATGCATAGTAAATAAACAAACTATCCCTTTCAGAAATGGGTCGAAATTACCACTGATGTTTTAGATTGAACCTAAAGAGGAAAGTCTATTTTTGTAGATTTGATAGGGATGGAGAACCGTCACAGCTAGCACCTATCGATGTGTTTGTGAGTACAGTGGATCCTCTAAAAGAACCACCTCTCATCACAGCAAACACCGTTTTATCAATTCTAGCTGTGGATTACCCTGTTGACAAAGTCTCGTGCTATGTATCTGATGATGGTTCTGCTATGCTCTCATTCGAGTCCCTATCTGAGACTGCAGAGTTTGCAAAGAAGTGGGTCCCATTTTGCAAGAAACATCTCATTGAACCCAGAGCACCCGAGTTCTATTTTGCTCAGAAGATAGACTATTTGAAAGACAAGATTCAGCCTTCTTTTGTCAAAGAACGTAGAGCAATGAAAGTGAGTATTACCATCTGTACCTTGACTTTTAAGGTCATACGGATGATTGTTCATCATTAAATTTACATATTGAAGTGTTTAGTCTTTCATGAGACCTGAAAATCATGTTAACAGTCGAAGAGTTATGATGACTTGATAAATCATTAGTGGCTTCACCACTGTGTCCCAAGTGTATGTTTTATTAAAACTTGTCGCAAGTTTGCTTATAGCCTACTATTGATGACAGAGAGAGTATGAAGAATTTAAGGTGCGGATTAATGCTCTTGTAGCCAAAGCACAAAAAGTGCCTGAAGAAGGTTGGACAATGCAAGATGGAACACCTTGGCCTGGAAATAATCCCAGAGATCATCCAGGAATGATCCAGGTGAACAGTTTTCACTTTTTAAGAATTACATAGGAGTTTAAAATTTTCAATATTTATACATATTAAACAAAAGTTGCCTACTTGCTCTTCAAGATAATTTATTTTGAATTTTATTTAATGGTACTGAAGTTATTTGACTGAGTGTCTTAACTTGTAGTATTGGATCAAGTTTCGCAATTTTCATTGATAAAGGGGGTATGAGGGGAGTTACTAATTGCTGATATGTATGTATCATAGGTGTTCTTAGGACACAGTGGAGGTACTGATACAGATGGCAATGAGCTACCACGTCTAGTTTATGTTTCTCGTGAGAAACGTCCAGGTTTCCAACATCACAAGAAAGCTGGTGCTATGAATGCTTTGGTTTGTACAAATTCCTTCCTTTAAACACTTTATTTTACTCTGAACTTATTATATACCACATTCAGGACCATATCTTCATTACTTGTTTATTTGATCATGCCTTTTGTCATTGACAGATACGAGTTTCTGCCGTCCTGACCAATGGTGCATATATTTTGAATGTCGATTGTGATCACTACTTCAATAACAGTAAAGCTCTTAAAGAAGCCATGTGTTTCATGATGGATCCTGCTTATGGAAAGAAGACATGCTATGTGCAATTCCCCCAAAGATTTGACGGGATTGATTTGCACGATCGATATGCTAACCGCAATATTGTCTTCTTCGACGTATGTTTTTCCTTAGCACGATTACTTTTTAATCTTTAGGTTAACTAATCAGTTTCATAATAGCTATGGCAAAACTTATTATCTAAGGGTAAATTCGATTATCTTGTTTTCCCTTATGTAGATCAACTTGAAGGGGCTTGACGGCATTCAAGGACCTGTCTATGTGGGGACGGGTTGTTGTTTCAACAGACAAGCTCTTTATGGATATGATCCTGTCTTGACTGAGGTCGATTTAGAACCAAATATTATCTTCAAGTCTTGTTGTGGTTCACGAAAGAAAGGAAAAAATAGTAATAAGAAGTATACCGATAAAAATAGAGCATTAAAAAGAACTGAGTCAACTGTTCCCATTTTTAATATAGAAGACACGGATGAGGGTGTTGAAGGTTCGCTCTTTTCCTTCAATATTTTAATTGCTTTTTGATTTATTTCATGACTTCTTTTGGAAGACATCCATCTCATGCTTTTGCTTTTACATTTTATAAGAGGTGTGTGTGGTGTGATGAACATATTCTTGTTTCACAGGATATGATGAGGAAAAGTCACTACTTATGTCTCAAAGGAGCTTAGAAAAGCGATTTGGTCAGTCATCGGTATTTATTTCTGCTACATTTATGGAGATGGGAGGCATTCCACCCACAACAAATCCTGCTACCCTTTTGAAAGAAGCCATCCATGTTATCAGCTGTGGTTACGAGGACAAGACTGAATGGGGTAAAGAGGTAATTCTATACATCCCCCAACCATTGCAACCTGAGATTTCATGCATGCAAACTCCTTAAAAAAAATCATTCGACCTTTCCCTGTTGTACCAAAATGACATCTTTTTTGTAAGGCCAAATTACCATTTTTGACCCGTCTGACAATATCGTTACAAGCAACTTGGTCCACTCTACCAACAACTTACTTCTCCATCCCAAAATTATTTTCACAACATGAATGTTCACTTCCAAGGTAGTTACCAAGTTTCCCCTTCTACCCATAATTCACAAAATCACATCAGCTATGCATTCCTAGAACTTGTTTTGGAAAGAGTAAAATTGTATGTTTATCTGCAAGTGCATGATTTTTCCATGTGGAAATTTTTTAGGAACGGAGGGCATGTATAGTATCAACTACTTACGGCATCAAAAACTCTTTCTGCCACCGAAAAGATCATCTTACTCTTCTAGTAATATTCATACTGTTTCTAGGAGGCCCCATTTATTATTTATTTAGAGTCATCTTCTCTGCTAACCGGAACTTTCTGCCAAGTGTAATTTTGAACTATGCAAAACACGTTCAATTCATGGAAAAAAGCTTTTTGAAACATGTTAAGAAACATACTAGAAAGACTTGTCATCCTCAAACCTCGTGGAACTGATACTCATAGCGCAGTATCTTGCCTCGATTCATAAAGAAAGAATTTCTTCCTACAAAAAGTCACTTCTTCCAAAAGTCGGTGTTCAACTTCAAGGTTAATATTAAAATGATCGTTTTGCCCTTCTAACGGTTCATTTACAGTTCTTCTTGGTGCCTGGACTTGCCATTTGTTATTTAATTTGAGATCTTGTCCTACTCGATAAGGGTATTTTACGGGTTCTATGATTTTCCATGCCACATAATTTCATAATATTTTGAAAATGAGTTTGACTATTTTTGGTTGTGTTTCTTGACATTCAGATTGGATGGATTTATGGATCGGTGACAGAAGATATTTTGACAGGATTTAAGATGCATGCAAGAGGATGGATCTCTATCTACTGCATGCCTCCACGCCCAGCCTTTAAGGGTTCTGCTCCAATCAATCTTTCTGATCGTTTAAATCAAGTTCTTCGGTGGGCTTTAGGTTCAATTGAGATCTTACTGAGCAGACATTGCCCTATTTGGTATGGTTATAATGGTAAATTGAAACTCTTGGAGCGGCTCGCCTACATCAATACCATTGTCTATCCTCTCACCTCCATCCCACTACTTGCTTATTGTGTACTTCCAGCTGTCTGTCTTCTCACCGGAAAGTTTATCATTCCCGAGGTATCAAGTTTCGCGCACAATGTCAAGCATATTAACTTCTTACATCAAAATTCCTGCAAAATCTGTAGATATCCAAAAGAATAATCTCACAAATAATAATAGCAGTAATAGAATAACATTTGTCTTTACTTTGATATAATAATATTCATGCTAAAAAGTTTTACTGTCATGTGGTTTCTTACAGATTAGCAACTATGCTAGTATCTGGTTTATTCTTCTTTTCATATCCATTGCTGCGACTGGAGTCTTGGAGCTACGGTGGAGCGGTGTAAGCATTGAAGATTGGTGGAGAAATGAACAATTTTGGGTCATAGGTGGTACCTCAGCCCATCTTTTTGCGGTCTTTCAAGGTCTTCTTAAAGTTTTTGCAGGAATCGATACCAATTTCACCGTCACATCAAAAGCAAATGATGAAGACGGTGATTTTGCTGAACTCTACATTTTCAAATGGACTGCTCTTCTCATCCCTCCAACCACTGTTCTTATAGTGAACTTGGTAGGAATTGTGTCTGGTGTCTCGTCAGCCATTAACAGCGGTTACCAGTCATGGGGCCCCTTGTTCGGGAAGCTGTTTTTTGCCATATGGGTTATTGTTCACTTGTATCCTTTCCTAAAAGGTTTGTTGGGTCGGCAAAACAGAACACCGACAATCGTTATTGTGTGGTCCATTCTTCTTGCTTCCATTTTCTCATTGCTTTGGGTGAGAATCGACCCCTTCACAAAAGATGACAAGCTTGACGCTATTCGAGGGCAATGCGGGATCGATTGTTAGTTGTTGATGCTTTGCTTAGGTATATACTATAGAATGGAAAGAATACCTGAAAGACAGTTATGTATGTATCTATTTGTGGCTTTTTATTTTTTATTTTTTTTTCAAGCTGTGCGAGTACATATCGTATAAATAAAAATGTTGCTTTTGTGGAAGTTGTTTCAGGGTAACTTTTTGGTTGTATTCGTATGTTTATTGTACTTCTTTGTCATGACATAAAAAATGGTTAATATACAAGATTTGTATTAGTTGTAAAGTTATACTGTAAGGTTTGATATAATTATTGGGTGGTGATTTGCACACCAAATTTTTTTTATTCTTGCACCAAATTCTGTGCATTACAGTGTTGTACTGTGTACTCTCTGTGCATTATAGTGTTGTATAAAATGGTGTGTTTATAAAAAAAAAATGATGTGCAAATCAATCCCCATAATTATTACGTGTCATGCATTTATATTGTGTCCATTGCGACAAACTTTAGTTATAGACATTTCAAAAACTCATTTCTATGGTTCTTTATTATTTTGTCGAAACTTGTATAATATATCACACTAGGGGCCCCGCCCCCACCCGAATGGGCGGGCTAACTTCATTATATTAGTTGATGAATGCTCGAACATATATAAATCAAGAATGACGCAAAATACCTTGAACACAATATTAANAAAAAAAAAAAAAAAAAAAAAAAAAAAAAAAAAAAAAAAAAAAAAAAAAAAAAAAAGGGATATTGGTCGTGTATAACTTTAAAAAGGGTCAAACAGCTTAAAACGAAAGAGGTCCATTTGGTTTATGTTATCACCCATGTTTTAAAAACTTAATTGATCTGGTTAAGCCACCGGGTCACGGTTCAACCGGTGGTTCAGCCGGGTTTTTCACTCAAAACCAGCTTCCGGTCACCTGACCGGTTCACGGTTCAACCGACCGGGTCAACCCCGATTTTAAAACACTGGTTATAACTATAAAAAGGTCAAACAAGTCAAGAATGGCTTAAAAAGAAACGGGTCAAAATTAGAATCATGTGTATTTTTAATGCATAAATACCCCTAAAACATAAAAGACAAGCAAGGATATCATGTTTACTTCAATCCACAAACATCTGCAACAAATTTATCAAAAACTTCTGTCGAGAGCTTCATGAACCGCAGAGGTTAAACGATCATCTTGTTCATGCACGTCAATGCTTGAGGATGTGGTCACCTGACCTGACAATGTAACACCAGTTACCAATCATGTAAAACATTTCACTACCATGATATCTCAAGAACGATCAGCTTTTGCAACTTAAAGAAGGTAGATCTTTTCTTTTACGAAATACATCATAATAGAAGGGTGGGAGGAATGAGGGGGTTCAAGAGACGATGGAGGGGTTTTACAAGAGCATGTCATAACCGAACCGAACCGAACCGAAAACTTGAGTTTGTGGAAGACTTGAGCCGAGAACCGAAGAGAAGTGACTCGGATCGGTTCGTTTGTGTTGGTCCATTCGGTTCAATTCGGTTTATACGGTTTTGTGTTTTTCTCAGTTTTGACTCGGACCGAACTGAATCGATCCAAACTGAAACCGCAAATCATAAATATATAAAACCGAAAACCAAAACGGATATGGTCGATTCCGTTTCGATTGAACCGGTTTGGCTCGGTTTATCGGTTCCGTTTCAGTCTATTTTGCTCAGCCCTACATGGGAGGATACATGGGAGGACGGAGGGCGTTCATATAAGGAAGGAGGGGTTTTATTTAGAGCTAATTTTTCACTACGAATGTATTGGGAAAAATTATTTAAAAATATATATAGACAAAAACATACAAAATCGATATCAACTTGAAGAGCATAAAGATATGTCTTTTAGTGAAATCTTTTTGACGAAATACTTTATTTTATTTATTTATTATTATTATTATTTTTTGAAAAGCGTTATATTTCAAAACAAAACACCAACTACAAACAAACGGCATCACCTAATAAGATGGTTAAGGCAGACGACCCAAAGGAAGCATTACAATATAAGATACAAAGGAACTTAGCATAAGACAAAAGCACTTACATAAGAAAAATGAACCTAGGACTACAACAAAACTATGGATCATATATAGATACTATCAACACGTGCACCCCACATTGCAGAACTTCACTCTCTCAATATCAACTGGACCACGAATCACTATAGGCCCAATCCAAACGAAATACTTTATAATTTTACATATACATGACTACATGAGATTAAAAGAGACGTTGGTGGTGTTTTCATATGAGAGTGTCACATTTGGTAGTGGCACAAATGGCCATTCTCATGTAAACTTGATGACAATTTCGTCATTTTGTAAAAGTAAATAATAAATAAATAAAAATAAAAAAATTAGACTACCAGCAATAATTACCATTTATAACCTTTAATTTTCATGCCACATCACTTTACTCTTTATCTCTCATGTGACATTTTAGGCATAGTAAGGTGACCTATACTACAAAAAAACATACTCCACAAAATATATTTTAATTAATTAAACAAAAAAAAAAAAAAAAAAAAAAAAAAAAAAAAAAAAAAAAAAAAAAAAAAAAAAAAAAAAAAAAAAAAAAAAAAAAAAAAAAAAAAAAAAAAAAAAAA
>LBNU01035676.1:68449-105507 GCA_014162995.1 Artemisia annua
TTAAAACTGTTAAAGTAATTAATTCTGTATAAATTTGTTAAACAGTAGCAAGTTTTTATAATTTTCCTAGGTTCTACATAATATTTAGTATTTTTAGTAATTTTTCTAGAATTTTTACTTTTTATTTAGTAATTATTAGAGTTAAGTTTGTTTAAAACAGTTTAATTAGAAAAACCAAAAAGAAATTAGAATAGCTGTTTATAATTAATATAATTTTCATTTTTATAATTTTTCTAGCTTTGTCACATTAAGTAGAATCTGTAAAAATTAAATTTGTAATTTTCACTTTTCATTTTCTCATTTTTCTCTTTTAAATAGTTTAATTAGGTTTTAATTATTAATTAGGTTTTTAATTTATAAAAGATCCACAAAAAGACAAAAATATTTCTTTTTAATTTTTATAAGTAATTTAAGTCATTTTAGGTTTTTAGAAATTATTTTTGTAATTTTCTAAGTTAAATTTGTAATAAAAATCTTTTTAGGATTAATATAAATAGTTTTTAAGTAAATTTAAATAGTTTAAATTAAATAGTTAATATTAAATTAGTATAATATTATTTAAATATTTTCTTTTTAGATTTTAATTTTCTTTAATATTAAAAGTTTCAAAATTTTCATTTTTCACCCCAAAGTTTGGAACTTGTCATTTTCAGTCCCTGTAATTTGGAAGTTGTCATTTTTAGCCCCTGTACTTTACTTAATTGCATTTTGTGTTATAAATTTATTATATCTGTTTATTGTGAATTCTCATTTTCAAATTCCAAGCCATCCGTAGTGTAAAAATCCAAATAATCATAATCTCTTTCTGGTTACTATCCCTGATCACTCTTCCCAAAACGTTTTCCAAACACAATTTCAGCCTCGTTGGGACTTTAACGACCCGGGGAAACACTATACTCCTCAGGATTTTATTGTATTGTGCTCTAGACTTCCAGGTTATCTTTGTTACGGTTGGCCATTCACAAGTGGCCAGCTTGTGTGACAATTACCTGTTGGTTCTGAGCCAATCATCAAAAAGAAAACTGGATTTTTAGCATCATTTGATCATAGTAAATTAGCCTTGAACCTGACCTTTTGAGCATTCACCTCCCCTGCTCACCCAGTCTCACCCACTTTTCTTTATCTCACATCTTGCTAATTTGTTAGAGTTTAGACCTAAAAATTTGTGATTTGGGAAGCCACCTGGGTTAACTTGTTGGTTGTATATTTGATTTGTCCTTAAGAGCTTGTCTGTTAGCTTTTTGTGGCTTATCTATTTGCTCCTTGGAAACTGTTCATTCTGTTGCTCACTAGTGTACTTAGCTTATTGATTTCTTGTTCTATGTAATCTAGTGTGTAGTTGCTGTTTGTTTTGAGTTAACATAAGTTGTTTAAGTCTAGTTTCCATATATTTCACCTCTGTTTTGCTTTGTCTCACCATTTAGCCCTTCACCATTTTTCTGTGCACAGTGTCTCTACTCAGTGTGCACAACCAACTTCCATAGACTCCACAGACCTTATTAGTGAACCTTAGGACCTGAACCTTGGCTTATTTGAAAGCCCTCCCAACCAGCTTTTTATCTTAACTTTTGTTCTTGGCTTTCAATCAACCCTGTGGGCCCCACACTAGCTGCAACTTTGTCCCATTTCTGTGAACAAAGCAGATTCTCTAAGTGCTTATTTGTTTGCTTATTGCTTAGCAGTTGAATTATTTTGTTGTTTTAGCTTAATATTAGTCATTATCACTTACTTGCATCATAATCCATCACTATGGAACCAACTTGAACTCATTTGAGCTTATTTTTATCTCTGGTCAAACAAAAGTCAAACTGTCTTAGATATAAGCTTGCATTGTGCTTATTTTTAAGCTCTGTAAAAAGTGTTTTCATAAAAGTTGTCCATTTTCAGTGTACAAACAAGTTCCAAAAAGAAAATTCCAAAAATAATCACTTTTTAATAAAAGTGATAGTTTCTATTTAACATTTTTAATTTTCATTTTCTCTTTTTAAATTTAGCTTAATAATAACCTGTTTTTATAATTTTTAAAATTAGTTTGTCACCTTAAGTATTTGTAGTAATTTTCCTAGAATTTTCTTTTTCTGTTTAGTATTTATTAGATTTAATATTAGTTAATTTAGTAATTAATTAAAACTGTTAAATTAAATAATTCTGTATAAATTTGTTAAACAGTAGCATCTTTTTATAATTTTCCTAGGTTTTACATAATATTTAGTATTTTTAGTAATTTTTCTAGAATTTTTACTGTTCATCTTATAATTATTAGATTTAATTTTAATTAAAACAGTTTAATTAGAAAAACCAAAAAGAAATTAGCATAGTTGTTAATATTTAATATAATTTTCATTTTTATAATTTTTCTAGCTTTGTCACATTAATTAGAATCTGTAAAAATTAATTTTATAATTTTCCTTTTTCATTTTCTCATTTTTCTCTTTTAAATAGTTTAATTAGGTTTTAAATATTAATTAAGTTTTTAATTTATAAAAAATCCACAAAAAGACAAAAATATTTCTTTTTAATTTTTATAAATATTTTAAGTCATTTTAGGTTTTTAGAAAATAATTTTGTAATTTTCTAAGTTAAATTTGTATTAGAAATCTTTTAGAATTAGTTTAAATAGATTTTTAAGTAAATTAAAATAGTTTATATTAAATAATTAATATTAAATTAGTATAATATTAATAAAATATTTTCTTTTAAGATTTTATTTTTCTTTAATATTATAAGTTTCAAAATTTTCATTTTTCACCCTTTAAGTTTGGAACTTGTCATTTTTAGTCCCTGTAGTTTAGAAGTTGTCATTTTTAGTCCCTGTACTTTACTTAATTGCATTTTGTGTTATAAATTTGTTATATCTGTTATTGTATATTTTCATTTTAAATTCCAAGCAATCAGTAGTGTAAAAACCAATCAAAATCTTATTCTGGTTACTACTCCCAAATCACTCATTCCTTAAACGTTTTCCAAATACAATTTCAGCCTCGTTGGGACTTTAACGACCCGGGGAAACACTATACTCTCCAGGATTTCATTGCACCTCGTCTCAAGCTTTCAGGGTTTATTTGTTACGGTTAGCCATTCACAAGTGGCTAGCTTGTGTGGCAATACCTGTTGGTTCTGAGACGAGTCAATAAACATGAGGTTCGCTTAGAACATGAACTTAGCTTTCTTAAGCTGGTGTTTGGAACAAGCTAAAACATAAAGGGGCGTTTGGTTATGCGAATAACCATAGTCATCAATTTCACGTTTCTTGAATTAACATCACAAAATGGTATTCAATGATCATACCAAGTTACTCATGGCTTCCCATAAAATTATAACATAACATGTTTAACATGATTTCTTAGTGATTTCCAAAAATTTACAACTTCACATATTACTCTAAAATTTACCAACACCCTATATAACATGAATTTTAAGCATATAATCCTTAATGGGTATTAGCTTAATATGAATTAGGGACTACATAATAATTCATGTCTCAAAAGTAACTTGTGGGAATGATAGAATTTAGTCCCTAGAACTTTGATATGATAATTTTCAAGCTTAATCTTAACAAAAATCTTGATATAAATCAAAACCTAACTTGTGCTTTCTTTCTTCCTTTGAAGCGTGCAAGATGAGGATGAAATGGAGTGTTACTGAGTTTTTACTTAAGCCTAAAGAAAGATATAGCAGGCTTATTAAATAACTTTCAAAATTTGGCAAAGTTAGTCCCTGTTAGTCAAACTATTACACAAATAGTCCTTCACCTTTATTATCCTTCACGCAAGGGCCATTTAACTAACAGAACCTTATAATTATAACACGAGTTAACTTGGAAGCTTTAATTTATATTAAAATCATTAACGTGAAAATTGGGTTGTTACATGTACGCTCGCGCAGGTCTGTTTATGTAATGCACTCTGAATGTGTCGACTTTCGTTTTATATGCTTCAATGTGTCGTGATCTGAAAATTTCACTAAAATTAATGTTTCATTATACGTTTTTGATTATTCCCACCCAACCATTGGAAATAAAGAATCACTTTCATTCAGGGGGCGATGAATTCAAAGAGGTAGAAGCAAAAATAATATTAAAAGACACAAAATTACCAAAAAGCGCATCTCGTGCATACAATATAACACTGCTACGAACTACGGACTACAGAGTATTTTGCTTTCATAATACAACAAGCACGCAGTAAAAGTATTCTTCAAGTGCCTCATACATATCTCATTGGCCGAAGATCCAAGCCACATATAGTAAGCCCCAACATAGTTCCCTCATAAGTTATCAGTTTCAAATTTATAGGAATACGATTATTTCCAAACTTAGACTTTGAGTCAAACTTCCACACCATAACCTCCATCCATCCATCTTTCCTTTGCTTTGGAACCGAAGCATCATGTTGATTCATTGGGGCTGGGGATCTAAAATAAATAATTTTGGTCTCCTTTTTTTTTCGGTGGAGTAGATCCCGCACTTTCACTGGACAATGCAGCCCTTGACATGTTTCTGAAAGCTTGTACACTAGGTAACATGCATATTCTGTGAATGGCGACAACTTTTCACTTTCAATCTTGTACTTGATTCTAAACACTTGACGATGTAAAAGCTCCATCACATTTAGAAATCTGCATGTACAATATAATGTGACTGCATACTCCTTAAAGACGATGCAAAATCATTTTAAGACCTAATTCTTATAAACACGATTGACAACCCATGACACAAAGCTAGAGAAACTAGATAAGTGACTTCCTACAAGACAAGAACAACAACATATAAAAAGCATGTCCTGGCCTAACAAAAAATAAAACCGCACACCTAAATTTCACAGCACCTCAAAGAACTATACATAATTGAAAGGTTGAAGACTAAATCACAAAACAAATCAAGAAAGCCGTCTTTTACGGACATAAACGGAGAATGTACAAGGAAATGATCAATAGTTAATAAGAGAAGACAATACTGATTCTTGTTCAAATAAAAGATAAAAAACACAAACCTTGACTCGGGTGAGGGTTTCAAATGAAAAACCTTCAATTCAGGAGAGTTGAATAAGACCTCCTCTGCAGAAAGCATAAGATGTATCTTTCCATTCACTTCGCTTAGAAAGAACTGCTCATCAAGGGGTTAAGAGAATTCATTATCAAGACTAGAAATAATATTTTTATTTGTTGAAAGATAAATATGATTTATATATCTAAGATTATGACCTTCTCTCCAACAACATTGTTTTGAGATTCAATAACAGTTTCTCCAAGGTCAGTTGGCCATTGTTGCATCTGATCTGTGCTCAAGTTTGATCCTGGAATTTGTTTGACTTCCTTTAGTTTCTTGATTCCTTCATGTTTCATCTGTATAAAAGATTTAAAGATCGTGATAAGAACTTGGTAATCTAGAACATGAAAATGATATAGACAAAAAGTGACCAAAGAGTAATTTCAAACGTGCATTGTCGATGGCTTGAAACTCAATGCCTTGAACATATATGGCACCGCTTCCACAGTAGTATCGTGAAATGCTCTCTAGTGAAACTTCGAAAACAGAATCTTCCTTCTGAAACAAGAACCGGCCCATTTCTATCATCACCCATCCATCGTCTCTTTGTTTTGCGAAATATGCATGTGATGTTTCACTTCCTGTTTTGTACTTTAGGTTCACATATACCAGGTCACTAGAGAATTTTCTTGGGTCACAAAATTTGAAGACCAAATGAACCCCATAAATGACATCCAAAGATAAAAATGCCTTTTTTATCTTGATTTTGATATTTAAATTAGATATATCCATCATCTTAGCCACTGTGTGAAACCTGCACAATTTTTAGAATTGAAGTCTAAATTAAGTACCATCTCTTCTCCTATTAACAGGCACACCCTTTCAATAAAATTCCAGATAACAAATTTACCTAAATTGGTATAAACTAAAAATTTCTTATTAGCTTATGAATAATCCTGACATATATATATATAATGCTACCTTGATGAGTGTTTAATAATACTCAAGTCATCAAATACTTTCACTGACTATATATTCAAACTGTCGAACAATGAAACCCTTTCGGATATATTGCATTATTGATAACATAGATATAGACCACATAAGTAGAAAAACCCCAATAAAACCCAAAGCTCATACAATCGGGTTGGGCCAGCTAATCACAGTCAAACAATTTACTACGTGTTTTGTAGGTAATGATGTACTATATATTTTAGCTGCTTAATTAGGATGGGTTTTATTCGTTAGTTGCCTAGATATATTAAATAGAGTAAACTGCAAAAACTGTCCCTATGGTATGCCCAAATTGCAGATTGATCGAGTCCTTACCTTTTTGAAGTGCAGACGCGGTGCCTGTGAGAAACTTTTAGTGTGGATATAGTCCCTGGCTCAAAATGATGACCAAAATGCCCTCCAACTCCACCCCAAACAAAAGGGTATTTTAGTGTGCACTATATCGGCCACACCAAAAGTTTCTCACAAGGACTGCGCCTGTACTTTTGATGAGGCAGGGACTGAATCTTCAATTTGGACAAACCACATGGAGAATTTTTGCAATTTACTCTATTAAATATTTTAGCAAAAATCGATCAACGAGATAACTTATATTAAAGTTTCCTACTAGCAAACATTTGCGACCCCTTCAAGCTTTTCTTATAGAGTAACATACTACTGGAGTGCAAATGTTGTTTTACTCTGATGGTAAATATTCACAGATAGCTATTACAGAAATCATGCAAATAGAGGAAATCTCCAAACTGACAAAACAGACGCAGGTGGACCCACACACAGTATGACAGTATAGTTTTAACTTTAAGTTTACCATAATGACCAATGGGCCCCAAACTTTAAGTAAAAGACTAATGGATTTATATAAAATTAACCTGCATGTTTATCCTTCAGGTATTACTAATTTCTCAAGTGGGTTAATTCTACATATAGGTAATGAACTTTCCAAAATTTTCAATGTTAGGTATTTTACTCACGAAAATACCAAGTTATGTAACCAAACTTTGTGAAACCTTCAATGTTAGGTAATATTACCTGCTACGCTTATGGGCCACATATCACATCATATAAACAATTATATCTCCCTTTTCCCTCTTTTCCCTCTTTCTTCCCCTCTTTATCTATAATTCCATGAAACCCTAAACCAAAATTAACCCTCAACAACCCAATCAAACCCAATTAAACTCATTTACTTGATTCAACTTATAGTCATCACCATGGCTACTGCCACCATATTACCTCTGTTATGTATATCCAAAATTCAAAAGATATGAATAGTTCATTTTGACTATGAATGTTACATATTTTCAGTACTGAAATTAATTAAGTGTACTTTGGTTATGACTTTATAAGAGAAAATTTGGTGATTTACATTAGAAGGTTCGATAAAGTTTAGTAGACCAGAATTACAAAAAAAATACCTTTTTTTTTTTTTTTTTTTTGAACATCTACAAAAAAATACTGGTTGTATAAAGTTAAGAATAAATTATTTGCTTTATGTCAAGGAGCTTCTTCTTAACTTCTATGTGAGCTCTGCTAAGCGAAAGCCGGATCAGATCATCATCTTCAGGTTTATTTCTTTATTAATGACATCATCTTGTCTTTTTGAGAAAAATAAATGTTTTGCTAAACATATGTAGTGAATTATACGTTCAAAGAAATTATCAGTACTATTTATGGTAAAACAGATATTAACGAGTGCGTTTGTGTTGTTGTTTTTTTTTTTTTTTTTTTTTTTTTTAATTTTTCATATGATGCCAATTCATCAAATGGTATTTATAGACAGGGTTAATAATTAAAGTTTCTTATATGTATGTTAGGGATGGTGTCTCCGAATCCCAGTTTAACCAAGTTCTGAACATCAAATTAACCCAAATTATTGAGGTTTGAATAACATTTTAGTTCATTCACTCGTTTTCCTAAAAAAGATGGAGCCTCTCTTTATCAAATAGTAAATTCTACATACAAAGTTTTTACAGCAAGGATCTCCATAAAAGAAAAATAGATGGTGGTTGTTGCAGTTGGTGGTCGTGGTTGTGGGTGTGGGTGTGGGTGGAGGAAAAAGAATGGTTTGTCAAATAGTAATGGTGATAAGATGAGGGAGGTTGAAAATGAAGGTATTTTAGTAATTTACTCTAAAAAATATAATAAAAAATGACATGGTACAATGGTAACCGGTTTAGCAGGTTACCAGTTGCAAAAATTGCTCAAATTACCTAACATTGAACAAAGTTGAAAGTTTGGTTACCTAACTTGGTATTTTCGTGAGTAAAACACCTAACATTGAAAATTTTGGAAAGTTCGTTACCTAACAGTAGAATTAACCCTTCTCAAGTTTGTTAGTACTAGATAACTTAATAAAATCCAACCTAAACTAGAAATTTACGCATCAACCAAAAAGAAATCATTTTTACTCCACTACAAAGTGCGGGAAAACAACGTCACTAACTTATATTTAATGTCTTGGCATCATCTTTAAAGTTGAAATACACATTATTGATCTATTAGAGAGAGAGGAAGAGAGAAGAACCTTGATCCGCCAGGCGATCTCCACTTACGTGACAGATGGTTTTCATATGAAAACAGTTTTGCAGATATCAATGCACTTTCTTTTCCATTCTTGCTTATTGAAAACCACTGTTGAGCATAACAAAACAAAAATTGATTCCAAATTTCTATTATATGTAAATGAGGAATGATTGGGAGGCCTAAACTCATGCCTAATTTTGTGTCTAAAACTATGTGGCATTAGCTCATTGGTTATTCCTGAGGGACCCACTTCATCATAAACCAATGAGTCATTGCCACATACTTTTAGGCACAAAATTAGGCATAAGTTTAGGTAAGTTTAGGCCTCCAAATCATTTCTCTTGAATGCATGCATGATGTTATGAGATATGACTTTGAGGACTAATCTTTTAATAAAAGTCTTAAAACATTTATTTAAGCTAACCGAAGTGTGTAGCTTATATTTTCATGGTGGGTCTCTGCTAGCGTAAGATTGCATCCTTATGTTTTAAAATTAATAATCTTTAGAACGGAAGAGTTAAGTCATATGTGAAACAAACATTATTTTGGTCAAGGGGTACTCAAATTGTATCAGAGGTGCCAGTGACCCAAATGCAAATGAGTTCAAATCCCAACTGAGATATGATTTCTGAAATGTCAATGAACCCAAATGTTATTTGGGTCTAATATTATTCAAGGGACTTGGCATATGTTTTTTGTTGATCTTGAGCGGCAATTAGCATTAAAAGAAAACTAGCAAGAAGTTAAGTATATGGGCTTAGCATGCATTGGGTATATGGAGTGGAAGAACAAGCTATTACCACTTTTCCTTTTGGAAGGAAGATTCCTTCAGAGAGCATCTTGTAGACATCCTTTTTCTTCATGTTAGAGTAGATCCCGGGGTTTTCTGACATATCTATTATTTCTTTGTAGTTTCTTGGCAGTTTGGGGTCCCAGATTTCTTCTTCCTCCTATTTATCAATCAGCCACGTAAAAAATATAATCGAATGAAATTATTTTCTTATTATATTGAATTAATTTCTTACGTTACAAAACTCTTAATTATATAATTGTATAAAAATTCCTAACCAAAATGGATATCGATTACATGATAGTCAACTTTAACTTACACCACTAGCCTCAGCATTATTAGCAGGCGCAAGATCTCCTTTGATGTCTTCAAGTGAAATTTGGAGATTGCTTCTGATGTTTTCCTGAGTACGTATTCACACAACTTATAAGTTATAATCAACTTCTTAATCCAGGGAAAAAATATAATTCTCTAAAATTTTGTTGATCTAGAATCGTTGATTCTGAACTTCCAACCCCCAAATTCATGTCAAATTTTGTATTGTAATAAAACATCTGTAAACATTTATTGCCTACAAATCAACTTTTTAAAAAATATCAGTTAGATCCCTAAAGTTTTTTAAATGGTAACGGATGAGGTTTTTCCTAGTTTAGGTTACCCGGGGAGGGCAAGTCGGTGACTAATTAATGAGAAATAAGCAATGAAAAAAAAAAAAAAAAAAGTGTTAGATAACCTACAAATTAAACCTCAAAACGTATTTACTTAATTAAATATGCATGATCATAAAAACAAAGGAGTTGCGAAAAAATGTACAAGGACACCTATACATAACCTCTTAATCTTTCATTCTAAACTTGGTTTAAAGAGACATGAAACACGAGTACATAACCTCTTAATCTTTCCACAACATACTTAAAACATAAATATGCACATTTCTAAAGTGAAAAACATTAAAGCAATATAATCACATACTTTTATGTATCTTACTATTTAACTTGAATCCCAATTATTATAGCTGTTCTAGGTCAATATATAATTCAGTAAACTCACAAATTCAAGCACTAAAGGTATGAGTTATGAATTAGTGTATTTTTATGTGTATTTTTACGCGTTTCAGAAAAAAGAAAAAAAAAAGAAAAGTGTCATGAAATGAAAAAGAACATTTCCTTTGTAATTGGTGAGCATAGTACTTACTACTGGTGATCAAGAATGTGAAATACTGTTATATCTTGAATATAGTTACTTACTTGAAAGTTTATTGCTTTCACAAGTTCCTCTATGACGGTTTTCATTTTTGGACGCTCGGCTTGAGTTTCTCCCAAACATTGATACGCAGTTTTTAAGAAAGTATCCACAGAATCTTGATCGAGTCCTTCACTTGAAGTAGAGATGTCTTCATCAGTTACGTCCAGTAGCTTAGGATCTATCATTTTCTTTATTGTCCCATCATTAAAGGATCGACGTACCATGGGTGCAAGCCCTTTGTCAGTTTTATAGTAAATTGGATCATTGGCTAACCTTCCACAAAAGATCTCAAATAGAACCACTCCAAAAGAGTATATATCTGATTCTATTTTCAACTTACCGGTCTTTTCATATTCTGGATCCCAGTACACTTTTGTGTCAATGTTATCATTGGTAATGGGAGTGCTTGCCTCTTGATTTCTGGGGTGTGATTTGGAGATCCCAAAGTAAGCAATTTTTGCCACCAAATTCTTGCTTAACATGATGTTTGCACTCTTTATATCACCATGTATTATCCTTTGTTTGTTTTCCATCTTGGTGTGAATGTGATCTAGTCCACGCGCAATGTCGAGGCACATGTGTAGACGTTGCACCCATGTAAGCCTAGCATTGCCTCTCAAATAGTCATCAAGGCTTCTGTTATAAGCATGCTCGTAGACAAGGATCATGGGAGAACCTTCGTCACAAAAGCCAAGAAGGGAGACTATGTTGGGATGCTTGTAACTAGTACGCATTTCAATTTCTGCAAAGAAACGTTCTTCTTCTTGTCCATTTTCTGTACTAGAAATGCATTTTATTGCTACACTTTCACGTTTCCTAGGCTGATCGCCATTGTTCGTCCCTTTTGAAGGCGAAGTTTTGTTTTGCAGTTGATCAAGGTCTGCTTTGTACACCATACCATGTGCGTCTGACCCAATACGATATTTTTCTGCAAAATTCTCGGTGGCCCGAACTATATCACTCAGTTGAAACCTTGAGAGTACTGTGGTTTCCCCCTGCAACATTGTGTATTAGCAAAAGAGAATGTTGTTACCTATATATGCCAGTAAGGATGATATTATTGAAATTAAAAGGAACTTGTGTCCTATATACTTCATTTTTTCTTCCTTTTAGCATTCCAATCTAAAATTTTAACTTAAACTTCTTTCAAACAAATATAATAACCTTATCACATCATAATTTTAGTTTATCAAGACATGTTGTGTAACCGATCTTTAAATCTGAATTGACTATCTTGGCACACTATTCAGTGGACTCTTGTACATATAGAAATCAAGTTTGTGCTTTGTGTAGTAATGATCATAAATCCTATTTATTTTCACATTATTTTCTCAATTAACAATGTCAACAAGAATATTTTTTATCTCTTTGTAAGACATGGACTTACTTGAAATTTCAGTGCATTATAAAGTTCTTCGATGATGACTTCTATTGATGGACGCTTGGCTTGAGTTTCTGCCAAGCATTGATAAGCAATTTTTGAAAATGTGTTGAAAGATTCTTGATTGGGTCCTCTGTTTAGAGTAAACATGCGCTCGCCATCTTCTTCCATCATTTTGTTATCAATCAACTCCTTTAGTGTTCCTTCGTTGAAGCGTCGTCGTGCAATGGGTGCAAGCCCCTTGCTATTTTCAGTAAGGTAAACTGAATCATATGCCAGCCTCCCAGATAAGATCTCAAATAGAACTACCCCGAAAGAGTATATATCTGATTCTCTCTTATATTTGCCTGTAGTTGAATATTCTGGATCCAAGTACACTTCTGTGCCTGCGACAATATTAGTTAGGATAGTGCTCGCCGGCTGATTTGCAGGGTGGAACTTGGAGAGGCCAAAGTCAGCAATTTTGGCATTCCAGTTCTCATCCAACAAAACATTTGCACTTTTTATGTCTCGATGTATTATCCTAGGTTTTCCCTCCATGTTGGTATGGAGGTACTTTAATCCTTCTGCAATATCAAGACAGATTTGTATCCGCTGATTCCAAGTGAGATTGATCTTTTTTTCAGTGCTTCCTAAATAGTCATCGAGGCTTCCGTTGACAAGGAACTCATAGACCAGAAACATCTCACGATCTTTGCTAGAAAATCCAAGAAGAGAGACTACGTTGGGATGCTTACAACTAGTAAGCAATTCGATTTCTCCCAAAAACCCTTGTTTACCTAGCTCATCTTGTCTATTAAAAATTTGTTTTATAGCTACTGTGGTGCGTTTTTTGGGCAGTACATCTTTATTCTTCCTTTCCATTGATGACAAATTTTGGAGATCTATGAGGTTAAGATCTGCTTTGTACACCATACCGTATCCCCCTGACCCAATACAATATCTTTTGTTAAAATTATCTGTAGCCAACTTTAGATCACCCGGTTGAATCCTCAAGCGTTCTAAGTCTTGCCTCTGCAAAATTAATATTAAATTAGAAGGGGAAAGTTGTCGCATACATGCTGGATTGCTGGTATGGATGATAACACAATTAAAAAGAACCAGTGTACTTACCTAGTTACCTTATTCATCCCTTTCTAGATACAATTAAGTTAAAGATGGCACCCAAAATGACAAATAACTGGTTCGGAGTTAATTGGCTAGTAGCTAGCATAATCAAACTAAATAAGTACATTTTAGACGTTCAAATCAGATATTACTAAAACCAAAAATATATATTTACAACTGAATTGGGTGTGTTTGGTATGGATCAATGGGAATGAAACAATGACTTTCATAGTCATTGTAAGTGTTTGGTTAAAATGTATAAATTTCACCTATTGGATTCAAAGATCAATATGCCTAGGGGTGTCAAATTGGTTGACCCGACCCGACCGAACCTTACCCGAACCCGATAAAGTCTTATAGGGTCGGGTTGATTCGGGTTCAACTCGGCTTATCGGGTCTATCGAGTCAACCCGACCAACCCGATAGCCTTATAGGGTCGGGTTAGGGTTAATTTTTTTTATAGCTTATCGGGTTCGGGTTCAACCCAATAACACGATAACATGTAAAGGCTTTCTATTCTTTTCTTCATTTTAGGCCAAATAAAAATCTAGCCCATAGTTGTGAGTTGTGCATTGTACATTGAATGGCTAGCTACTGCCAAAAACTTTATTTTTGTTTAAATGGCATATGCCTACTGCATTATCTTGTTATTGTTTCACTGTTATGAATGAGGACCAATGTTCTAAAAGGCGTGAGGCGTGGCGTGGCGGCACAGCCACGCCTCAAGCCTTACGCGCCTTTGCGAAGCCTTGGCGTTTCTTAAGGCGTGCTTAAGGCGGCAACAAAATATTTATAAATTTATGTATTTATAATTTTATATCATTTTATAAGAGCAATTTCAAATACTAAAGCTCAAATCCCAAATAGCCAGGCCCAAATAAGAGGCCCAAATAGGAATTAAGTTTTGAAATTACGAGGCCCAAGAAAGAAATAACCCGAATACTTGAAATTCAAGCCCAAATCCATAAATCCCCTAAATGCTTCTAAAAATGGCGCCACGCCTTACCAAAAAGGCGCGCCTTTGCACGCCTTTTCGCGCCTTATTCCACGCCTTTTCACACGACTCCTAGACCTCACGCCTTGGTCCATTTCGTGGCGCCGAGGCCACGCCTCGCGTCTTGGCGGCGCCTTGGCGCGCCTTTTAGAACACTGATGAGGACCATGCAAACTGGCCAATCGTGTTTTTTTTATCTAGCGTACTAACATTCACTTGTTATTGTTATTTGTTTACTTCCATTCCTGTTAATTTTTTATCTAGCATGCTGCACTTTTTTTTTTCTTGCCGCACTTTTGTTTTCTTACTGCATTTGTTTTTGAAGTCAAGTAATGTAACATGTTCATGTTTCTTTCTAAGGTTACTGCACTTTTCTTTGCATGTCAAAGATTATTATGCATGGTCACTTATCAAATAACTCATACCACACGATTTTTTACCAAAATGTGTACAATGTCTGTATAAGCCAATTTTATTAAACTATGCTTTATTTTATGTTAGGGCCAAGCCAACTTGCTACAACCCGATAACAACCCGACAACCCAACCCGAATCAACCCGACCCGTTTAGACCCGAAACGCACCCGTATATGGCTAGATCAAACTGTTGGAATATGGTTAATTATTAAACACGTAAATGTCTAGAATCGAACCCGAGACATCGGGATTGCACACTTTGCAAATGAGAATTAAAGTATAATAAATATATTGTATATTTATTATTTGAACACAAGTACTTGACGACCGTTAGTGTTTTCCGTTAAATGACTAACGACCGTTAGACGAAAATAAGGAAAGTATTATTGTGCAATATTTGGGAAGTCAAGAAGGATCCGGAACCCCTTGAGGGTTTACCACCGATCGGCCAAAGATGGGTTCAACCCATTCCTTGTCAAACTTGGACTCCAAGATATCTAAGCCTATAAATACAATTGGGATTTTTAGGTTTGACACATCTCTTTACACACACAATAATCCCTAAACTTCTCCTTCTCTTTTCTTTGCTTCAAACGATCGTCCAAGCTCCCCAAGGGATAACTTGGATCAATTTTTTCATAAGAAAAATATTGTGTTCTTGTTTCTTGCAAAACCTTTAATTCGTGATTAATTTGTGTGTACTAGAACGAGGTAACAACACACTATTGTTGTTATCAAGAGATCGAATAACAAAACGGTAAGGGGTTATTCATAGATCTACATAAACCCTAATTAGGGTTCTTCCATTGATCAAGAATTGCATACGGTACGTTCTCTATTTATGTTATAGTTAACTATTATATTTTTATATATGATCCTACGCTTCCGCAACTTGTGCTACATGATATTAGTAATTTAATATGCTAGTCATGATTATCAAATCTTAATAGTGGCATCACGAGCCATGTATAACATGTAATTGCTTACTAAAACTAATAAAAAACGTATCTTTGATTGTTTTAGATACACATGTTATTGTTTCTAGGGTTTTACTTATTTTTTTTTATGAAGAAATAAAACCCTAACCCTAATTTAGGGGGGTCGATTTCTTCCATAAAATTAGGGTTTGTGATTTAATTAATTAGATTGATTAATTGGTTAAAACCCTAAGTTTGTAACATGTTTATGTGTACTATGTTGTAATTGTTATGCATGAATCCATGACGAAACATGCATGTTAGTCATGGATTAAATATATATTATTGTTTTATATGCAAGTATATGTTCCACGTCTTAATTATTAGATAGATCTAAAATTGGGGAAGACTCCAATTATAATTAAAATCAATTTAGTTGCTATGTGGTGTACTAATCAATTCTAGCTTACGCAATCGATTATTCGATGGATGTGGCTCACTTGTGCAAAGTGAAAGCTTTGACTGATTATACACATTATAAACCTAGAATTGTTTTAATTAGGGTTTTATCTAATTAAGCTTGCATGCGGCTAATTGTTTTCACCGCTTTATTTATTTATTAGTTGGTTATGTGTTTTCTTTAAATTACTTGTTACGTGTTATTTGTTTATAAAAATTGTAAGCAATAATAAGGGTAATTTTTGAAAAGAAAAATTAATTTGACTAATAATGGTGAAATCATGTTTTGAGCTTTAATCATAAACTTTTAATTGATTGGTGCGACTGTACCTTGATGCTTTCAAGACTCAATGACAAACTGTGTGGTGGGTTTATGTGGAACTAAGTTTTTTAAGAGATTCGCTCCTACGAACGTTCTGCGCCCGCTTGTGCGTCATCTTGAAACATTATTATACGAAGCACCTTAAGGCAATGTTGTAAGTTTCTCAACGCCTCAATTAAAACTTTGTTGATCGTGCTCGCATTAATGAATTGGATTTATAAAAATTGTTTTGAAAACCTATGTCATAAAGATGAGTGCATGCATCTTTATACATGTTTTGATTGTCACATCAAAATTAAATACCCTAAAATTTAAGTCACATGCCATCTAACTATAAGGGACACTTGAAATTTTTCTTTGGTATCCGTGAGACCTAGGCCAAAGATTAATGTCAAGGCAAATTTCCGAGTGAGCGTGAGACCTCACATGGATAATTTGCAGTTTCTAAGTTAGACGACTTAATTAAGTTGATGCGTGAGACCTAGAACTTAAGGCATGAGATGGGATGAAACATGCTTACATGGCAAGTTGATGAATCAACTTGAAGTAAATCCCATAAATGATATAGGAATTGGAAAACTTGTTTGCCAATTATTGTTCGACAAATTACCATCTTTTATAAAGATTCACTATATGGCAGATCAACTGACGTAGTGAAATTATGAAAAGTTGGATCCTAGATTTTCAAGAAACTAAGATGGTTATATGAATATTTCCATGGGTATTATGTTTACTTGAAAATATTTTCTTATCAAAAATACTAATGTTTGAACTTTTTCTTTCTGTAGAAATGGCTCAACCCGATAACTCCGTGTTTACTGCTTTCAAGAACCATCTTGAAAGAGCTAAATTGATTAGGAAAAACTTCAATGATTGGCACCGTTCGCTCAGAATTGTCTTGAGAGCGACCGGTAAGCTCAATTATTTGTAGACCCGTTGCCCTGAGGAGCCTACAGGTGACGATGTCACTGAGGAACAAAAGGCTGACTGGAGAGTGGAGCATGCTAAGTACAATGAAGTTGGATGTTTGATGCTTCAAAGTATGGAACCTATAATGCAAAAGAAGTTTAAGCATTATTTTCCATTTGACATGATCGATGAGCTCAAGAAGCATTACGAGAAAACTCCAGCAGTTGAATTGTATGAGTCTCTTGACAAACTACACAGCTGCAAGCATGCTGATGGAAAACCAGTTGAAGACTATGTAAATGAGATGAGAGAATTCTTTGATCAACTTTACAGAGTCGGATTTGGTTACCCCGATAATGTTCAAGTTCACTTAATCAACAGAGCCCTTAACAAGGATTTTGCTGGTTTTGTGCAAAATTGGAACATGCACTGCTTGGGGAAGACAGTTCCAGAATTACTCGCATTGCTTGTTGACTATGAGAGGCATCTACCAAATAAGGGCTAGGCACCTACCCCGCAAGTGTTGGCAATTCAAGGGGGTAGGATCCAGAAAAAATCGCATGTAAACAAGGGTAAGGGTAAGGCTGATAAAAGCAAGCAGGTTCTGGCTTATCAACCAAATCCAAAGGTGAATCAAAACCAACCCAAGAAGCCTAAGGCGAATCCTCCAATGAAGAAGGAACAGGCTTGTCACCACTGTCATCAACCGGGGCACTGGAAACGTAATTGTGCGCTCTACATAAATGACTTGCGACAAAAGAAGCAGCAGAGTGAGGCTGGTCAACCCAGTTCATCATCAGGTGCGTTCTTTTTGATTGAATTATTTTCTTTATCTCATAAACTGAATTCATGGGTATATGATACGGGCTGTGGAATTCATATCTGCAATACTTTGCAGGGGTTTAGAGAGGAGAGAAAGCTGGCCTATGGAGAACAATTCTTGCACGTTGGTAATGGAGCGCCTGCAAGAGTTGAAGCTATATGAGTATTTAATTTAGTGTTACCTTCGGGTCTCGTACTATCTTTAAATAATTGTCATTATGCACCGTCAATTGTTAGATGTGTAATTTCCTTTTCATGTTTGTTGAACCTTGGTTATCATTATACTATTTCAAGCAATGCAATTTCAGTTTCTTTAAATGGTGTTTTTTATTTTAAAGCAATTGCTGTAAATGGTATTTTTTAGTTAGACATGAATAATAATGATAATGCTTTCAATAATAATTCAATGTATAGCATCAACCATAAGAGAATCAAGAAAGGTCTGGATTCTTCTTATCTTTGGCATTGCCGACTTGCTCACATTGGCAAGACTCGCATGGAAAAGCTGCAATGCGATGGGCTTTTAGAAAAGATCAATGATGAATCATTTGATAAGTGCGAATCTTGTATTGCTGGCAAGATGACAAAGAAACCCTTTAAAAATAGGATTGAAAGGGTTTCTGATCTACTTGGTCTTATTCACACAGATGTGTGTGGACCACTTAGACATGTGTCAAGGAGGGGTGCTAGCTACTTCTTAACTGATGAAACGAAAAGTGTTACCGTTTTAAGGGGTCATTCAAGCCTTAATTCGAGTAAATGTGATCAAATAATGCCCTAAATCGTTCCTTTTGTCATTTTAGGTACTTTTGAGAGGAATTCTGGAAAACATGCATATTTGGACGTTTTTGGAGCATAAAAGTGAAGAAAACGGCATAGTCTCAAAAGAAGCTGAATTTCTACCTGACGGCGTCAGAGTCACAAGGTGACGCCGTTAGCCAACATTGACAAAGGAGTGAAACTATTTTACATATGACGGGCCAGAAAGATTTTGGACATTTACACCTGACGGCGTCAGGTGTTAAATATGTAGGCCATCAGGTTATAAGCTAAAGAGTGACGGTCCAGAAGCATTTACAAGGTGACGGCGTCAGAAGTAGATCTAGGCCATCCGAGAACCCTAGTGGCGGCGAGCTGACGGCGTCAGAGTCTATAACCTGACGCCGTCAGAATGTAAAATCTATATATACTTTTCTATTTTTCCTTCATTAGTGTGTAACTTTTGGTACAACTTAGAGCAAAACCCTAAAGACGATTTTCCTGTAATTTTAAGGGTTTTTCCACCCTTGGAACCCTCATGTTCAATTGAAGATAATTCCTCACTTTAATTTAATCAATATGTCTATGTGTTGGTTAATTATCTCTTTTGCTTGTCTTTCAATTAACATGCTAGGCTAAATTCTTCTTGTGTTTGCTTAGATCTAATGAAACCTAACTATTAATTATTGGTTAATTGGTGTGTTATTACTTGTTGGGTGATTGTTCCATTGATGTTAGGCTCAAGAAAACTGGCGATGCTCCTTTATGGTAATACGCTTGAACGTCTTGGGAAACATGTAGCCAAGGCATACTAGGCTATTAAGGTAGTATTTAACGCATGAGCCACTATTTACAATCCCTATGATTATGTAGTGCATGTTGTAGGAGGAGATAAGAGCTCATAGAATTGGAGAGATATGTATGCCACTCCATGAGTTATTAGGAATACACCCTTCATCCACACAATTAATACACATACCAATTAACCGGTAAAAGATAGTTAGGGAGTAAGGAAGTCTAAGTAAACACATTTGTTTCCATATAAGTTTTCACAACCACAATAGTTTTAGATATTTTATTTTTCATTTGCAATTGTAGTTATTTTGGGTTAGTTGACTAGCAACTAATTCCGCCCACTCCTTCAAAAACCGAGATTTTACTTGTTTTCTAAAAAATATAAAAATACAAAAATAATCTTCCTTCACCCTTAGACCTATTAGAGTAGTTCTTCTATCCTAACGAACACTATTCCCTGTGAGAGAACGATCAATCCCCCGTTCTTACCACTATCCTATACTACATCGGTCAGGTACACTGCCTGGTGGGGTTGTAAGCCTCTTGAGATCCCTTGAGAGGTAAAACCTGTTGTAAGGTCACAAAACCACGCATCAAGTTTTTGGCGCCGCTGCCGGGGAACAGTTATTGTTTAGGTAGAATTTTTATTTTATTAGGTCTACTCACTAGATTCCTTTCTAGTGAGATTTTTATTTTATTTTTCTAGGATTTCTTTAGTCTATCTTATTTCTTCGTGTTTTTGTTCGTAACCTTTACCATCCGCCATCATGGAAGGTGGTAACATCCTTGATCCCAACAACCCACCTCAACCAAACCACCCACTACAACCAAACCAACCTCCTAGAGCCCGTACCTTAGGAAAGTATTCCCGACCTAGCCACCTTGGCTATCGCAACACCATTGAGCTCACTCAAGGAGCCAATGTCACTCCCTTGCGATCCGACACCATCCGGTTGGTGCAAAGCGGATGCGCATTCCATGGACTTCGTTCCGAAGATCCAAATCAACATCTCAAGGATTTCCTCAAAATCGTAGATTCCATAGACCTTGATGTTGCCACTCGAGAGACGACCCGATTGCGTCTCTTCCAATTCTCTCTACGGGACCAAGCTAGTCAATGGCTTGAGCGACTTCCCGCAGGATCCATCACCTCTTGGGATGATCTCACAACTCGTTTCCTTGCTCAATTTTTCCCACCGAGGAGAACTACCAAGCTAAGGAATGATATCTTGGCATTCCAACAACGTCAAGGCGAAACCCTCTACAAGGCACGGACTCGATTCAAGGACTTACTCCAAAAAGTCCCTCATCATGGCATAGACCTTTGGCTCCAAGTCCAAATTTTCTATGACCACATCAATCTCCACACGAGGCAAACCATTGACCAAGCCGCCGGTGGCAAGCTACGTGATCTAAGTGCGGAACAATCATGGGATCTCCTAGAAGATCTTGCTCTTTCTGACAACGAAAGTTGGAGTGATCCCCGTGATTTGAATAAAACGGTCAAGGTAATATCTTTGCCTTCGAATAATTCAAGTACTTCTGACCGTAGGATCATAGAACTTGAAGACCAAGTCAAGTTTCTCATGAAATCCTANATCTCCTAGAAGATCTTGCTCTTTCTGACAACGAAAGTTGGAGTGATCCCCGTGATTTGAATAAAACGGTCAAGGTAATATCTTTGCCTTCGAATAATTCAAGTACTTCTGACCGTAGGATCATAGAACTTGAAGACCAAGTCAAGTTTCTCATGAAATCCTACGAAGATCCTAAACCTCCAAGCCAAGTGAACAAAATCACTTCTTCGTGCGAATTATGTAGTGGTCCCCACGACACTCGTGATTGCATGGAACTCCCCGAACAAGCTTTTGCGGACTACGCATCCTCGCGTACCGACGGAGCGGGAGACAAGTGGTACACTTTCAAACCCGAGCCAAACCCTTATGGTGATTCATACAACCTCTCATGGAAAAATCACCCAAACCTTAGGTGGAAGTCAAACCAAAACGCGCCCCAAAACAATTCTTCCAACCCACCTTATCGGTTTCAATCCAATGGCCCTTCCTCAAACCGTACCTTCAACAACAATCCTTCCAACAACTATGGTAGTACCAATAATCTTAAAGGGTTGATGTCGAATTTTATGGCATCTCAAGAAGCTCGTATAGCTAAATTCACATCCGAATTTAATCAACAACAAGTAGAGATGACCAATAAGATTGACAACTTGTTGAAGACCCTCAACAACCAAGTGCTATCACCTCCGCATAAGGACGCTAGAAACACTAATAGCGGACCCCAAATCAAAGACCCTCTTCATCCAAACATGTCCACTTCGTCAACGTTGTCACTATTAAACCAATTGATAGGAGTGAGGATAATATTGAACCTAAGGATGAAGTTAAGGAAGTCGAGGTAGATANAGAGATGACCAATAAGATTGACAACTTGTTGAAGACCCTCAACAACCAAGTGCTATCACCTCCGCATAAGGACGCTAGAAACACTAATAGCGGACCCCAAATCAAAGACCCTCTTCATCCAAACATGTCCACTTCGTCAACGTTGTAACCATTAGACCGATTGATAGGAGTGAGGATGATAGTGAATCAAAGGATGAGGATGAGAAAGTAGAGGTTGATAGGAAAGCTAAGGTTAGCGAAATAGAAGAAGTAGGTGATGAAGAGGCCTACTTCAATACGTTACCAACTAGGGAAGAGCGAGTGTATCATAAGGATCTATTCGATGACTCCGAGACCCCATACTTCCTAGGTAACCCGACCATCAAAATGGGCGATCCTTCTAATCTCAACATACCATGCAACATCGGACATTTGCATGTGTGGAAAGCTTACATCGACCCTAGATCGCCCATAAACATCATGACTAGAGCCCAATACAACTTGATAATGAAAAATCAACTTAGGTATAGGGTGTTCCCCGATAAAGGATGGATTAGTAACTTCACGGGAAGAGTTAAGGGATTACCGGTTTATGTAGGGAACTTCACCTATGTCACTGATTTTGTGATTGTAGAAGATATCCGCCCAATAGTCGATGCAAGTTTAACCCAAGTAGTTTTAGGCAAGCCATTTATTGAGGTCTCTGGAATGACTTATGAACATTCCTTAGGGATAGTTAAATTTAAGGATGAGACCGATGAAGTGAACTACCAAATGCCGTATAAGATAGAGCAATTCCAACACTTGTCCAATATTGAAAAGGAGCTCAAACAAGCGGTTTACTATAGGAACGATGAGGATAGACGTAGGGGAGTAGACTATGTCATGGAAAGGATACTCGGTTTCTACAAGGATTGTTTGAAATTAGGGCCGGAATATAAAACCGGAAAAGAGGATGACTTAGGAACCGTGACCAACGACGAAGTCACGTAATGTACGGTGACTTTGAGTCTAGCTACAAGACTCGTTAATAAAGAAAAGCGCTTCTTGGGAGGCAACCCATGCTTTGTGTGTTTTGTTTGTTTGTTTATTTGATTTTATTTGTTTCCGTATGTAAGTTATATTTCTTGTTATTGATTCATGCTTCAAACTAAATAGTAAAAATGTTTTATTTTGTTTTTAACTTCGCCTTAACTACATATAAAGGTATTTTGCAAAAGCTAAGTGTAAGGGAAATCTAAATCGGTTAATAAAGAACGAATGAACATGAATCATAACAATGTAAATTAACATACATATTCGTATTTGTTTGAGTCAAATGCTTGTATCGAGTCATAATGAATTTTTGCAGGAATTCCAGGAAGTAAGGTATAGTTTTTCCAGAATTTTTCCCGGAAACTTAACATGAGAATTCTGTCAGATCATTCTGACGGCGTCAGGCTATAATTTTCTGCAATTTTTGAAAGTTTTGTATTTCTTCCGGAAACATAAAAAGTTTTGTCAATTCTTTAACTAATAATCTCCAGGAATTCTGAAAAAATATTCATTCCACAAGCATTATATCCTATTATAGATTATACCGCCGCTTTTATGCGAGGTTGGCCTTTATCTTTTTCAGGTTAACAGGTTATTTCGGACAAGAAGATGATTTATATTTTGGAAGGGAAGCTTTGAGCGTTCATCTCTCTTGGAAGAAGATCTAACCATGTTACTTCACTATCCACATCAAACGATTCAGGGGAGTATTTGATTTCATTCTTTCATTTTATTTACTTTTACATCTTCTATTTGAACATTGAGGACAATGTTCGGTTTAAGTGTAAGGGGGTAAATGAAGGCACCGTAGAGAATACAATTGCGCTTGATGTTTTGTTTTGTTTGATAGTAAATTTGTAATAAAACCAAGAGAAATATTTGTTAGGGCAATTTTAGCGCCAATTTAAATTTTTTTACAACATCTAGAAGTGAAACTTTGGTCTTAATGAGCGTCTCATGGATAGGAAATTGTATGACTAGCACAAAACCGTACCACTAAAAAATTTTCCACCCCAAATATGTGAGGTTCACCCCTAGTATTGGTAGGAAAAGCATCCATCTTTGGTGCTATGATGTGAGTACCGGTAGCATTTAGATTCTAGAACTTGCGTTAGGACCATCTCAAATGCACAAGTGAGACTACATTCGTGTAGTTAAGATCTACTACATGATAAGAGACATTAAGATTAACCCTTTGTTTTACACCCGTGTTTTTGTTATAATTACATTGACTTCATTGGTCAAGTAATTTTCCTACACCCTTTGCATTGTATCCATTTTTGGTACACGATAACCCTAGTACACCCCTCCGAGCCTATCTTTTCGTTTCGACCTTTGAGCACCTTACTCAAAGCGAGAATTTGTTACACCCCACTTAAATGTACACCCAAATCGCCTTAGCCTACCTTGTATGCACTCATATTTGGTGCATTATTGTGACAACATTTGTTAAACCCTTACTTAATTATCTAGTCGATTACATGGTTGCTAAGTTAAGTCATATCCTTGTACATATTGTTTTGTGACGATTGGGACTCATGGGTAAAGTACTAGTGTAATGAAGTAATGGGGAAGAACAACATTATTACCCCCATAAGTGCTAAATATCTTAAAAGTACTCCAAGTTTTTCAATTATCTTAATTCGAGTCATTAGAATAGTAATTGTAAAGTTATCTAAAAATTCAAGTGTAAGGGGAATGCAACTCCCCTATGATGTATTATTTTGGATGGTAGGGCAGAGTGTATGAAAAAAAATCAAAAAAATNTGTGAAAAAGAAAGTAGAAAAAAAACATATGGACTACCATCCCGTTTCCTTTTATGTTTCTTTTAATTTTTTGTTATTTCATTTTTTAGCTTCAGATTGAGTCGAGTCTTGACTTAGCAACAGTGTATAGTGCATGTATTTGATCATGATAATTGACTCGCCACCATTAAAATACCCTTTATTCCAACCAAACCGTGTTTATCATATCCCTACACCATACATTACAACCCTTTGGAAAGCCCTCTTTGATAGTTTATCTTATGTGCTTACGCCTAGTGGAGGAGTAATTGATCCTCTCCCAAGCCTATGGTAATCTATTTGCTATGACAGGTGGTGAGTGATATTTTCCGTTTTCATTTATGAGATATAATTCTATGACATTTGAGAGATGAGAGTATCCAAACACTATTTGTGAGGTGCTAGTGTATGATTTCCGTGCTTGTTATGATTAGGGTCGAATGACTATTTGTTGTAATTACTTTTATATTCGTGCTAAATGACCCCTAACTCATATTTTGATTGGAATAAAAGCTCATTTGCTTGAGGACAAGCAAATCTCAAGTGTAAGGGTATTTGATGAGACGAAAAGTGTTACCGTTTTAAGGGGTCATTTAAGCCTTAATTCAAGTAAATGTGATCAAATAATGCCCTAAATCGTTCCTTTTGTCATTTTAGATACTTTTGAGAGGAATTCTGGAAAACATGCATATTTGGACGTTTTTGGAGCATAAAAGTGAAGAAAACGGCAAAGTCTCAAAAGAAGCTGAATTTCTACCTGACGGCGTCAGAGTCACAAGGTGACGCCATCAGCCAACATTGAAAAAGGAGTGAAACTATTTTACATATGACGGGCCAGAAAGATTTTGGACATTTACACCTGACGGCGTCAGGTGTTAAATATGTAGGCCGTCATGTTATAAGCTAAAGAGTGACGGTCCAGAAGCATTTACAAGGTGACGGCGTCAGAAGTAGATCTAGGCCATCCGAGAACCCTAGTGGCGGCGAGCTGACGGCGTCAGAGTCTATAACCTGACGCCGTCATAATGTAAAATCTATATATACTTTTCTATTTTTCCTTCATTAGTGTGGAACTTTTGGTACAACTTAGGGCAAAACCCTAAAGACGATTTTCCTGTAATTTTAAGGGTTTTTCCACCCTTGGAACCCTCATGTTCAATTGAAGATAAGTCCTCACTTTAATTTAATCAATATGTCTATGTGTTGGTTAATTATCTCTTTTGCTTGTCTTTCAATTAACATGCTAGGCTAAATACTTCTTGTGTTTGCTTAGATCTAATGAAACCTAACTATTAATTATTGGTTGATTGGTGTGTTATTACTTGTTGGGTGATTGTTCCATCGATGTTAGGCTCAAGAAAACTGGCGATGCTCCTTTATGGTAATACGCTTGAACGTCTTGGGAAACATGTAGCCAAGGCATACTAGGCTATTAAGGTAGTATTTAACGCATGAGTCACTATTTACAATCCCTATGATTATGTAGTGCATGTTGTAGGAGGAGATAAGAGCTCATAGAATTGGAGAGATATATATGCCACTCCATGAGTTATTAGGAATACACCCTTCATCTACACAATTAACACACATACCAATTAACCGGTAAAAGATAGTTAGGGAGTAAGGAAGTCTAAGTAAACACATTTGTTTCTATATAAGTTTTCACAACCACAATAGTTTTAGATATTTTATTTTTCATTTGCAATTGTAGTTATTTTGGGTTAGTTGACTAGCAACTAATTCCGCCCACTCCTTCAAAAACCGAGATTTTACTTGCTTTCTAAAAAATATAAAAATACAAAAATAATCTTCCTTCACCCTTAGAACTATTAGATTAGTTCTTCTATCCTAACGAACACTATTCCCTGTGAGAGAATGATCAATCCCCCGTACTTACCACTATCCTATACTACATCAGTTAGGTACACTGCCTGGTGGGGTTGTAAGCCTCTTGAGATCCCTTGAGAGGTAAAACCTGTTGTAAGGTCAAAAAACCACGCATCATTAACATTTACGGATGATTATAGTCGTTATGGTTATGTTTATTTACTTAAGCATAAACATGAGGTCTTTGAAACATTCAAAGTGTTTAAAGCAGAAGTAGAGTTACAACTTGGAAAGAAGATTAAAGCTCTTCGATCCGATAGAGGTGGTGAATACCTGAGTCAAGAGTTTATAGATTATCTAGCTAAGGAAGTAATTGTCCAGCACCTTACTTCTCCATATACTCCACAACAAAATGGTGTATCTGAGAGAAGAAATCGTACATTACAAGATATGATACGATATATGTTTAATCTAACAACTCTTCCCTTCTAATTTTGGGATTATGCTTTAGAGTCTGCTGTTTGCATTCTTAATATGGTTACCACAAAGAAGGTTGATAAGACACCATATGAGTTATGGACTGGAAAAGCTCCTAACTTGTCTTATCTAAAGGTCTCGGGCTGCGAGGCGTATGTTAAACGTGACTCTGCAGATAAGCTCCAACAAAGATCTGTGAAGTGCATCTTCGTAGGATACCCAAAGGAAACGATGGGTTACTACTTTTATTATCCTCCTAAGAACAAAGTATTTGTTGTTAGGTATGGAGATTTCTTGGAAAAGGAACTCATATCTCAAGAATTAAGTGGGAGGTATATGATCTGGAAGACGATCATGATGATGCATTACCTTCTAAAAACACTAGTCAACTTCCTGAAGAACCAGATAGTCAGGGTCCTTCACCAGAAGTTGAAGTGGTTCCCATTCGCAGATCCGTAAGGACTGTGAAAGCACCTGAACGACTCTGTCTTAATGTAAAGTGCGATCAGTCTATACTAGGGGATGTTAATGAACCTACTAGTTATAAGGCTGCCATGCAAAGTCTTGAAAAGGAAAAATGGCAAGGTGCTATGAATGGGGAAATGCAATCCATGCATGATAATGAAGTTTGGACTGAAGTAGACCTTCCTCCTGGTGCCAAGGTAGTTGGGAGTAAATGGCTCTACAAGATAAAAACTGACATGGATGGCAATGTACACACCTATAAGGCCCGTTTGGTAGCTCGATCAAGGGTTTACTCAAACGTTTGGTATTGACTACGAAGAAACTTTTTCTCCCGCAGCTGATATTAGGGCTATTAGGATTCTCATAGCTATAGCTGCGTACTATGACTATGAGATTTGGCAGATGGATGTCAAAACTGCCTTCTTAAATGGTCGCCTAGATGAAGACATCTATATGGCGCAGCCTGAGGGGTTTGTCAATCCAAAGTTTCCAAAGCGTGTATGCAAGCTTCAAAGATCCATTTATGGATTAAAGCAAGCATCACGTCAATGGAATAAAAGATTTGATGAAGAAATCAAGAGATTTGGATTTTCTCAAAATCTTGATGAGCCATGTGTATACCACAAAGCTAGTGGGAGTGATGTAATTTTCCTTATTTTATATTTCGATGACATATTGATCATGGGAAAAGACATTCCAAGTTTGCAACAAGTCAAGGCATATCTTGGAAAGTGTTTTTCTATGAAAGATTTAGGGGAAGCTGCATTCATTCTGGGAATTAAGATATATAGAGATAGATCTCAGCGATTAATTGGATTAAGCCAAAGTGCTTACATTGATAAAATATTGAAGAGATTCAATATGCAAAATTCCAAAAAGGGATATTTGCCAATGCAAGAACACCATGGCTTGAGTAGCAAATCGTGTGCTTCAACACCTGCAGAGGTGCAACACATGAAGAAAGTTCCTTACGCTTCGGCTGTGGGATCTATAATGTATGCGGTGAAAGCACAAGGCCAGATGTGGCATTTGCTCAGAACTTAACCAGTCGATTTCAGCAGAATCCAGGTGAAGCTCACTGGACTGCTGTGAAGAATATTCTTAAGTACCTAAGGGCTACTAAAGATGTATTCTTAGTTTATGGGGGAAATCCATATCCAAATGCAGAACTTGATGTTACAGGTTACTGTGATGCTTCCTGGCAAGGTGATAAGGATGATACGAAGTCTCAGACGGGTTATGTCATTGTCATTAATGGAGGAGCTGTGGATTGGAGGAGCAAGAAGCAGAGCACATTAGCGATGTCTGCAACAGAAAGTGAGTATGTCGCCGCGTCAGAAGCTGCAATGGAAGATGTTTGGATTAGGAAGTTTGTTTCGGGGCTTGGAGTTATGCCATTGATTCAGAAACCTATAAAAATGTATTGCGACAATTCTGCTGCAATCACATTTGCCCATGAGCCTGGACTCATGAGGGGCACCAGACATTTCCCGATCAAATATCACTACGTGCGTGAGCAAGTGGAGATTGGAGAGATCGATTTACTCAAAGTTCACACAGATGATAACTTGGCTAATCAATTGACGAAAGCTCTACCTGGCACTAAGCTTTTTAAGCTAGCTAAAGGAACAGGTCTTCGTAAAGCTGAAAGTTTCATGCCCATTTGTGATTAGTATTTGGATAAAGGATGTAATGTACGAATTATTAATTTCTAATGAAATAAAATATTGGTTATGTTTATTTACATTGTTTTAATAATATATCCTGCTTTTGCATGTTTATATCCTTGAATAATTTTATTATTCTAAACCTGTCCATTGTTGGTTAATAATATGGGAATATTATTAAGGGAAGACAATTAAGATATTCAATGAATTGGATATGGGACTTATCCCAAACTACATGACGTTACTTATTTTAAGTAAATCATAATTAGTTATCCTCAGACTTGAGATACCAGATAAGTGTCATGGATGTAGTGCATTTTTGTGAAGCAATCTACCGCTATCCGTAACTGGTAGTTATAATGGTTGTTTTCAGAAGTGTTGCAAAGTTCATGGGTTAGTCTCGTAGTCAATATGGAATTTGTTCCTTCAAATTTGTTTTGAAGTTTAATACTATGGGCCACTCGTAGGATTGACAAAATGTTTGCGTGGCCACGCCCAAAGACTATCTGGAATACGTTCAGATGTTTTGGTAATTTTGTTCAATCATTGATATACGAGAAACTGAAAATTAATAAAGATTTATTTCTTTATTAATCAGAGTATTAGAAACAAAAGGATAATAATAACGATGAATCGTTAAGGGTTTTCCAGGAAACTCAGCTCGGTTTGAACTAGGGGCATTGGAGTGTTGCAAGACGCCGACCAATGTCATTTCACTGTTAATAAATAACCAAGTGGGAGCTGTTAGAATATGGTTAATTATTAAACACGTAAATGTCTAGAATCGAACCCGAGACCTCGGGATTGCACACATTGCAAATGAGAATTAAAGTATAATAATAATATATTGTATATTTATTATTTGAGCACAAGTACTTGACGACCGTTAGTGTTTTCCGTTAAATGACTAACGACCGTTAGACGAAAATAAAGAAAGTATTATTGTGCAATATTTGGGAAGTCAAGAAGGATCCGGAACCCCTTGAGGGTTTACCACCGATCGGCCAAGGATGGGTTCAACCCAATCCTTGTCAAACTTGGACTCCAAGATATCTAAGCCTATAAATACAATTGGGATTTTTAGGTTTGACACATCTCTTTACACACACAATAATCCCTAAACTTCTCCTTCTCTTTTCTTTGCTTCAAACGATCATCCAAGCTCCCCAAGGGATAACTTGGATCGATTTTTTCATAAGAAAAATATTGTGTTCTTGTTTCTTGCAAAACCTTTAATTCGTGATTAATTTGTGTGTACAAGAACGAGGTAGCAACACACTATTGTTGTTATCAAGAGATCGAATAACAAAACGGTAAGGGGTTATTCATAGATCTACATAAACCCTAATTAGGGTTCTTCCATTGATCAGGAATTGTATACGGTACGTTCTCTATTTATGTTTTAGTTAACTATTATATGTTATATATGATCCTACGCTTCCGCAACTTGTGCTACATGATATTAGTAATTTAATATGCTAGTCATGATTATCAAATCTTAATACAAACTCACAGACATGAATTGCACTTGCATCAGTATATGGCTAGATCAAACTATGCTTTATTTTATGTGGTTCTAGTAATTGCACTTGCATCAGTATATGGCTAGATCAAACTCACAGACATGAATTAAGATTTATGGTAGTAATTTTTGTGTGCGTGTAATATCTTAACTTGTTTTTCTTTTATTATATTTTATGACAGAACGAATGAAGTACGAGATCGTGGAAAAAACAAATGCTATTGGGAACAAAAAGAAACACAACTACTAATTGAAGTTCTTCAAGATATGGCTAGTGATCCATCGTGGAAGACCGATGGTGGTTTTAGGAGCAATTATCTGTGTGAGGTGCATAGAAGGATTCTTATTAAGATGCCAACTTTTTCTAAACAAGTTTCACCTCATGTTGAGTCGAAAGTCAAATGGTTAAAGTCGAAGTACCATGTTATCAATGACATGCTGAAATACAGTGGATGTCAATGGAACGATGTGGAAAAAAGGTTGTTTGTGAAAGGGACTGGTATGATGGTTACTGTAAGGTAACACTTTATATATTTATGCATCTTTAGGTAGATGACTATATGTTATTTGGTTTCTTCTTTGCGTATTTAATGTAGTGAATGTTATACTTTTAACAGACTCATAAAGAAGCGAAAGGAATGTGAGATTTCAAATTCCCTTTCTTTAACGAGCTTGAGTTGGTGTATGGAAGAGATAGAGCAACAGGTGGGGTAGTCGAAGGATTTGGTGATGGAATTCACAAAATGGAAACTGATAGAAATGCTGAAACTAAAGGTGAAAATGTTGGTGAAGACTTGGTTTCATTAAGTGATAAAGAAAGGGATGATGCACAAACGACTCCATCTGCCTCGAACACTTCAAATGCAAGAAACATGGGTGGAAAGCAAAAAATTACGGTTAATGGAGACAAAGTTGCAAAGAAAAGGAAGTCATCGTCATCACATGATGTTGAGGCACGTTTAGAAGGAATTGATCATAGTTTTCAAATGTTTGTGAAAGGATTTAATGCTAATTTTGCAACCATAGCCAATGCTATGACAGATGATAACATTCGCCAAAAGGTTGCTTCTGAAAAATTGAAAGACGTGCTTGCAGAGCTAGTGAGGCTTAAAATTCCGACACTGTCTGTGCTTGATGCTGCTGATATATTCTCGGCAAATAAAGAGAAAATGGATGTATTTCTCAATCTTTCCGATGATCTAAAAATCGCCTACATAATGAAGCTAACGGGTTTTGGCTTCCCAGGTAACTAGATATTCTGATCCGTACAACCTTTTGTTCTTGAGAAATGGTATTTCTCAAATGCTTTAACTAGTATATAGACATAGTCGTACATTGGTAAGACTTTTTGCTCTCGGGAAGGTCTCGTCCTCGAGTGATAATATTGTACGTGTATGCTAATAGTGTTAAGATAACTCTTTTATTGTTGTGGATATGTATGGTCTCAACTGTAAGATCATCTTTTGTATACTATAAACTTTGAATGGTAAGTTTGATGTTATTGTTTGTTGTTATTTTATAAATAATGTTCCAGACCTCTTTTATTTTTTGATAAGATTTTAATTTACTCAATTACCATTATCATTCTTAAAAGAAAACCAAACACTGGTTTTAAGATTGACAATCAATCCCTTGCTCAAACCAAACATTGGTTTTCAAGTAATGATAAGTATACACATTCCACTGAACTATCATTCTTATACCGATTGTGATTCCCACATGCAAACCAAACGCACCCAATACTTTTCAGCAAAGACTTGTACATAAGTTCAAGAAAACATAAAGTCAATCAGGTAAATGTCTTAAAGCGATATGATACTTATTTAGTAGCAGAACTTGGATGTTTTTCTTGAGGGGACGAAATAATTTGAAGTGTAAGATGCACCACCACTTAATGACATTAATCATCAGTCACGGGCTTTTAATCGAGAATTATTGCAAGGAAAGATACACACATTTATTATAAAAATGAATCATGCTAGAACGTCTGAGTACTTAAATAGGTCATTAAAGTACAAATAAAAGGCATAGAACTAATTAACTAAAGAACTGTAACATGACGTTATTATATCAATGCATAAATAAATATATAAACCTTTTCTTACCGATAGTAGAACCAATCACAAAGAAACAATTTAAATACCTCTAACGAGAGTTAGATGAAGACCGTGAGTGGACGAATAAGATAATGACAAAGTTCTAATTTTTTAATTGGATATGAAAAAATGCACTCTCAAGGCATACTCGCTGTGATTGTGTGTTCCTAGCTTCCTACGGCAATTAGAGTAACTAGACGAGCATAGCAATGAAATTTTCTAACGGTAAAAAGTTATGGTTGCGATAAAACGTGAAGTAACCAACATGAATAGCGACGGGATATCGAGTGGCAAACAACTCTAACTGTTTCATGTAACGTTTATACATAAAATGTGTGGAGTAATCAAAATGTAATTGCAAAATATTGTAACATGCAATAATAAAAATGTTTATTGAAATTTAAAATAAATTATTACAAATTAAAAACCGCATCACATATAAAATTCTTAAAATTGAAAATAAAAGAAAATAAATGTAAAATTCTTAAAATGTATCAAAAAACCTTTAATGAAATTGAAAATACAATTGAAAATAAAAGAAGAATTCTTAAAATGTATCAAACAACACAACAACAACAACAACAACAACAACAACAACAACAACAACAACAACAACAATACTCATTCCTGTCGGAATGAGGTATTGGGGAGGTGAGATGTAGACAGCAGCCACACCCATACCCGAGGGTAGAGGGACCGCTTCCAGAAAGACATCCGGCAAATGCGCGTGAGCAACCGAAGAAACAAAATGCAACGTGCAGGAAAGAGATACAATAACAAAAAAGGAAGAATATAAAGCGAAAACAAACATGCGAGCGAATACATAAACGTATTACGTATACAAAAAAAGAAACAAGGGAGCATTCAGGCAGACAAAGACACAAACCGACAAAGAAACATGGAGCATGCAGGGCAAAAAGGAAGAGAGGCACTAAGGGCACATAATATCAAAAATCAAAGAGACAACTTAGACAAATAATGTAAACTTAAAACAAAACAACCACACAGTTAATTATTTGAATGTAAACTTTTTATCACACGGTTTGCCAAATTTTGAATTGAAACTCAAAAATTAATAACACGCGGCATTCTATCACATGGTTTATCAAACTTTATAATTTGAATAGCACATCTACATTTTTTTAATGGAAACTTTTTTGATCATGTGGTTTATAATTTTTGAAACACACGATTCTTATGAAGAGTTATGTCTTTTCTTTAAATCTTGAATCTTAAAACTTAAATTAACGTAGTTTATCTAAATTCCCCTAAGTACCCCTTCAACTTGACAACTTTTAAAAAACATGACAACTTAAATTATGTTTTTTCTTGATCAATCCTAAACTTGGCACGCAACTTTTCAAAAACGCATGCTATATTAATTTCAGAAACACTTGCTTTGTATTTTAAAGAACATGCCCTTTGCATCAAGGGTCGAACCAGAATCACAATTTTACAAATAAAAATTATTTGCCTTTATACATAGTTGTTTTGTGTATGTATCCGTCTAGTGTCAATCATACACACAAAAATGGAATTTTCAAAGTCTTGTGTTATAAAAGCCAACTGAATAGAAGCCTACACCAAACTTGGAAAAAATTGACAAGTTGGACATATTCTTAGGTATTTATCTCTTTCTATTTTTTTTAAATGAACGAACTTATACTTCCTTTCTAACAAAAAAAACTTATTCTTTCACAATGGATCCGAATCAAAGTGACGAAGAATATAAAAGCTGGTCTGATGTAGATGACAAAACTGACTTTTACTTTATGATGGCGCGTACGAATATCAGCAACAGTTAGAACAAGAAGCAGCTCGACCTCGTGTGAGCCGTAACCATATCTACTGTGAACGTGAGGTTGCCGAAGAACGTTTGAGGGATGACTATTTCATTCAAGGTTGTAAGTATTCGAATGCGAATTTTCGAAGAAGATTTCGTATGAGCCGGAAACTATTTCTAGAAATAGTCAAAGGTATTGAACCTTATACTTTTAATCCTCTTCCAAGTCATTTTGAATTCTTTAACCAAGCACCCGATGCTACGGGTTGAATGGGTATAAGTAGGGGTGGAAACGAGCCGAGCCACTCGTGAAAAGCTCGGGATCGGATCGGTAAAGAGCTCGAACGAGTCGAGCCTAAACGAGCTCTAGCCCGAGCTCGAGCCTATGTTTGGGCTCATTTAATAATCGAGCCCGAGCCCTATACAAAAAGCTCGAGTAGGCTCGCGAGCCTAAACGAGCCCTCGAAATATATACGTATATATATTGCCTATACGTATAAACGAGCTTAAAAGTAGTAAATGAGCTCGAACCTTATGTAATAAACGAGCTGAGCTCCATTTGAACTTTGTTTTCTTTAAAACATAATATAAATTAGTTGAGCCCGAGCCGAGCTCGAGCTTGCGAAATTTTTCATGAGCCGAGCTCGAGCTCTAAGTATAAGGCTCGAAACGAGCTCGAGCCCGAGCTCGAGCTTTACGTATATAAACGAGCCGAGCTCGAGCTCTGGCAGGCTCGGGCTCAGCTCGGCTCGTTTTCACCCCTAGGTATAAGTATTCTTATAAAGTGTATTGCCGCCATATGCAAGTTGGCATACGGCACCTCACCCGATGCGCTTGATGAATATTTGCAAATGGGTGAGCATACTTCACGTGATTGTCTTGATAAATTTAACAAGTGTGTTATTGAATTGTTTATGCCAGAGTATTTAAGAAAACCAACATTTGTTGACATTCAAAGTATTTATGAAAGACATGAGTCTTATCATGGTTTTCTGGGAATGCTTGGTAGCATTGACTGCATGAATTGGGAGTGGAAAATTTGTCCGGTGGGTTGGCAAGGGCAATATAGTAAGGGTGATAAAAATACCCAACAATGATGCTTGAAGTTGTTGCTTCATAAGATTTATGGATTTGGCAAGCATTTTTTGGGGTGGCGGGGGCGAATAACGATCTTAATGTTTTAGATAACTCTCCGTTATTCGAAAACATTCTTGATGGCGTCGCCCTTGTAGCACCATATATGGTAAATGGAACAATGTATGAAAAGGGATATTACTTAGCTGACGGAATTTACCCACAGTGGGCAACTTTCGTCAAATCATTCTCGGCAATAACTGACGATAAACATGGTTATTTTAAAATGAAACAAGAAAATGCACGAAAGGATGTCAAACGTGCTTTTGGAGTGTTCCAAGGATGTTGGGGTATACTACAACAACCGACACGTCAATATAAAGTTACCAAAATAAGTAGAACCATGTATTTTTGCATTATTTTGCATAACATGATTTTAAAAGATAAAAAATTTGCACTATGTAAGTATAACAAAATGTGGGTGAATCCGGTACCACATATGAGGAAAGATATGTAGGTCAACAAATGTGATGTCCATCGTCAAAAGGCAAAAGAAATACGTGACAAAGAAACACATACTAGTCTCCAATAAGACATTATGGAACATCTTTGGCAAAAACATATTGAACGACAAAAGAACAAGAGCAAGAAGAAGATGAATAAGTACTTGTAATTTGTATGTTTTCCGTATGTTTCTAAATTTCGTATGTTATTATTTGTGATAGACTTTAATGAATGAATTATTGTTTATGAGGTGATGTTATGAATGAAAATATTAGTTAAAGGTTTGAATTTGCAAATTTTATTTTTTAAAGAAAAGTGAGACCCAAAATTTTGAGTTATATGATAAGGGTGTTTTTGTTTTTTTGTAAGTTAATGGTGAAATGTTAAAGCTGATGTGGCGTTGAGTTATGACATAACTCATGTCATGATACCAAGTGCTCTAATAAATATTGTGGAATAGGCCTCCCTATACAGGAGTATTTCATAACTGAAACTACTTTGATGGAGTCGTTAACAATGTTTTAAAAACCGGTTTTCTATTTGACTCGTCCGAGCCACCAAGTCACGGTTCAACCGGTTTAACCAGCGATTCAACCGAGTTTTTGGCTCAAAACCGCCTTCCGATCATCCGACCTGTTCACGGTTCAACCGACCGAGTCAACATGGGTTTTAAAACACTGTTCGTTAAAGTTTGAAAATAGTATCATCGATGACACCAAAAAAGTTGGGTTCGAAATGGAAAATAGATGCCAATTAATAAGAATCAGTTTATTTTTGTAAGGATTGTTAATTTTATATATATATATATATATTCTTGAGCCCTGAGCGATTACTGATTGGTTTAAGAAGATGTTGACATGAGTACCAAACAGAGAGAATTAGTCGGTACGTTGAAGAAGACAATAATCAACACTTTTTAAACTTTCACCACCAAAGCTTTTGAGATTCCTGAAGCTGTAGATGCCATGAAATAATCTTAAG
>LBNU01035676.1:105714-116362 GCA_014162995.1 Artemisia annua
TATATATATATATATATATATATATATATATATATATATATATATATATATATATATATATATATATATATATATATATATATATATATATATATTGTCATTTAAGATTAGGCCTAAAAACATTATAAGTAGCATGGGGCTGTTTCTTTTTAACTTAATATCCTAAATGGTAACAAAACTAGATGGAAATAGGAAATTTTGGTGTTTCTTTTTTGCTTATTCTAAACATAAATCCTGAATGTGGAATGGGGCTAAAATTTGGGTCCTTCCTATCTAGGATGTTTTACAGACAAAATTACCCCCACTATTCTTTTATTCTCTTTCCTCCCAAATACCCTTTTCTCTTCTTCTACCTACTTCCTCCCATGGCTGCCTTCTTTACTCCTTTAATTCCTCCTAACATATGTTCTTCTTCTAAGTCTATCACTTCATCTTTGTATATGTATAGATCGACATATGAGTGAAGGTTGTTCTTTTTTTTTTCCTCCAATAAATTCGTTATTTTAGATGGCATTAAAAAACATATCACTTGGTATGACCAGATCTCTTAAATTATGTTGTTCATCGTGTTTTTCGAAGTTTCTGGTAGTTGAAGTTTATTATTTTTTTCTTATTTGTTGGATCTTTGATTCGATTTGTTACCTAAGAGCATGTACTTGGTTGAAATTGATATGATTATAGATATATAATTTAAGGTGTTTCTTCTTCTTTATTACCAAATTTCCATGTATCTTTTCTTTTCACCATTAAAATTTTTGATTCTTTTAAGTTTAGTTTGTTACTGATTTGGCTCACAAGTATAAACAAAAAGTACATAATCGATTTGATAAAGACAAGGGTAAATTGGACATTTGGTTTTTTAAGATGGGTCATTTGGTATGGAAAATGAAACAGCAGATGTACAAATGATCCTTACTCCAAATGACACTATTAATCCAAACAGGATCTATGTCCAGACAGGAAAAAAAAATAAACAGCCCCTATAGTCTTTCTTACCATTAAATACAAAAGTACTTGACATTAATTGGTCAGATTTTTGGGAGGGCCGGGACTCCCCCCGCCCTCACTAAGTTCCGTCATTTTTTTTTTTGAACTTAAAACTCCTTTGGTTCGGAAAGAATTTGTATTCAACGAATATGGTAAGAAAGTGAGGACCAGTCGTTATTGTACAAAAAAATAATTTATAAATTTAAATGAAAATCATTTTAAGTTCATTGTTCTGCTTGTATTATAAATAAACTAGAACGGTACCCACGCAATGCGGCGACGGCGGGTGCCTGTGATTATATTTTGTGTTATTCGGTTACTCGTTTAGTTGTCTTCATGCTTTATAAGTGAGATATTAGAGATGGGTAAACCAAATAATTTTAGTTTGAACAACCAACCGCTTCCTAACAAACTTCCTAACCAACTTGCTTCCTAACAAATTAATTTTGAAATCTTTCCATAATAAGCAAAAAAAAAAATCTGGATTTTAAGCCTTTCTAGTTATAGAATTGTCCCAAATGCATTATAATGTAGTATAGATAAACCTAACAACAAATTAATTTGCCCATAATCACCTGAAAGTCTGAAACTGAAACAAATTATTACCTTCAAGCGGTTGGATGATATACCCTCATCTGCCGAGATTTTCTTTAATCAATTTCCACAAAGGAGAATAAATTAGTAAACATAAAAACCAATTAGTATGACATAAAGATAATAAACGAATAGTCTTACCATATTTTCACGTTTCCATTGAAGTTCCAAGGCTTCTTCAATGTCTTTAACAACTTGATCCATAGTAGGCCGTTGTTGACGTTCTTCCTTCAAGCAGTTATAAGCTGTTTCTGAAAAGATGGTCAGTGACTTTGAGTCCATTTGTTTCCTTAGATTAGGATCGATCATCTCATCCAATCTTCCCTCTTGATAATAGTGTTTAGCTTTTTCAGCTAGCAATTGAACATCACCGCCTATAATCATTCTTTTTCTCCCACAAAGGACTTCAAACATTATCACACCAAACGAATAAACATCACATTTGGGAGTAAAAATTGTGGTTTTTAAATACATAGGGTCTATGTAGTTGGATGTTCCAAAACGGTGAGATAAGAAAAGACGATGTCTCCAGCTTTCAGGATATTTTGTGGAAAGTTCAAAACCAGATACCTTGGCTTCCCAATCTTCATCTAAAAAGATTTTAGAGCTATTGAGGCCACAATGCATAACATCATAATGGATGTAGCTCAGCGCACGAGCAACACCTAAACATATGTTGAGTCTTTGTAACCATTTGAGAGTGGAACCACTTAGATGTTGGTCTAGACTTCCGTGAACTACATGCTCGTAAATGATGATCTTCTCATCTTTGTCATCACAATATCCAATAACAGAAATGATATTTTTATGCTTAAGACTATATAAGACTTGAAACTCTGTCCAGAATTCAACGTCTTCATGCCCATACTTAATATCTAACCTTCGTGCAACAATATCAATCAATTTTCCAGATTGCTGCATTTGTCCTTTGTAATCCTTCCCGAATTCACTTTCTCTAATGAGATTTTCGTCTGCGAAGTTGCTGGTGGCTGATAGTATCACTTTAAGTTTGATTCGTAGGTCTTCGTATGGCTAAGTAAAAATTCGAAAAAGCCAAAAAAAATGAGGGGGATACAAATGAATGACAAGGATTTATAGTTACAAACAAGCATTATTCAATACTAAACCTATCAGGATTTATAATTTTACAAATATGCTAAATAAGCATGATTCAATACTAAACCTATCAGGATTTATAATTTTACATATATGCTAATTGAATTCAATATTATACTTACCAGGATTCATAACTATTATCAACTTAACAACCATCTTATTACGTTTTTTCTTTCACAAGATGAATCTTATTCAAACAACTTATGCTTACAATCAACTATATATTTACACGTATAAAACCTCAAAGGCAAATCTATATATACTAATTACATAGACTAAATCACAACTCTAATGAGTACGGCCAATCTATGCAATAGGGGTCAGATCGTCTAATAATTATTATTTTTTTATTTTTTTTATTATTTTTTTTAACGGCAACTAATTATCTCATAATATATACACCAGAAATCTATCTCAAATGTGCTAAGTAGGACTTGAACCAATAACCATTTGGTTGGGACCTGGGAAGCTTCTCACAAAAAATGAAATACTATTAGGACACAAGCGTGTCTAATCTAATTTGGTCTAATAACATGAAAGGTCCATAAAGTGGTTGTCAAAACTAATATATAAGGTTGTTCATAAGACTTTGGTTATCTTTTTCATAATTTAATTTGAATAAAATGTCAGAAAGTACTCAGAACAATATTATAAAAAAGTGGATAAGGTTTTTTTTTTTTTTTTTTTTTTTTTTTTNTGGAGGTTTAGGGGGTTGGCAACACACCCCTCACCCCATTTCCCTTCACTCACTTCCACCCAATCCCCTTATGCCACATCATCCCCCCACTTTTTCCTTCCCTCATTCAATTTTTGTTGGCAACACACCCCTCACCCTTCACTCACTCATTTCCACTTCCAACGTATACAAAAAAAAACCCAACGTTCGAATTTCCAAGCCTTCACCGTTCGGTAAACTTCCCCGAACGGGGCCTCACCGTGACCACCCCGCATGGACGGCGGCGGTGTTACCGCGCGGGGAAGACCCCCCACCGTGCCTTACCGCACCCATTGCCAACCCCCTTACAAAGAAGGTTTACCGTGAGGAGGTGGATGAGGTGGCGCCCCTAGCACTTACACCATTGAAAGCGACAAGGAAAGAGAAAGATTGGTAGTCCACGCCGCATTTTAACATATTTTGATAGGATTTTATTACCCAACTTTTCAACTTTATTCACTTAAGTTACCAAACTTTTTTTTTGTTCACTTAGGTTACTGAACTTTTGGGTAGCATACACCTCATATTTTCAGTGTAATCCGAGTAACCTGAACGTATATATTTGGTAAGTTAAGTAAAATGAATGTCATGTTTTTACATGTTCCAGTGATGTTTACGTATATTTTGGTAAGTTCAGTAACCTAGGTGAACAAAATCGCAAAGTTTGGTAACCCATTTGCACAAAAAAAAGTAGGGTAACTTAGGTGAACAAAATCGTAAAGTTTGGTAACCTATCTGATATAAAACCCTTTTTGATATGGTAGAAAATTGTAACCATTTGTGACCTTTGTCAGTTTATACGAGTATAAATAGGCAAGTTCATATGAATCTAGCATAGTGCCCGTGGTAATCAGCACCATCAAATAGTTTCCGGCAGGTTTTTGTTTTTTTTTTTTTTTTTTTTTTTTGTTTTTTTCGGTTTCGGTAGTTTGTTGAAGGGATGTGTCACATTTTAGGTTGTCTTGATTTTATGTGGGAGATGCTAAAGGGTGTTTGGCTAAATGAATACAAAATGGAAGGGTCATATCAAGCCATAACAGTTGGGAAAATAATTCTCATGCGTTAAATACTTTATAATAAAGTATAGATTAAAGTTGTCTTGATTTTATATTGGAGATGTTAATGGGTTTTTGGTTCGATGAATACAAAATGGAAGAGTTCCCAAGGATTGATTAGTCGTTTGAGAGAAATTGTGGTCGCATATGATCACGTATATGGCGGATATTGCTCTAAACTAATATGCCAGCCGCGATCACTTAATAGTCGCGCCTAGGCAAGCGATCGATCTGACTTTAAAGTCACCGCAAAGGAATACAAAGGAACCCCGAATGAAATATACATCATCTAAAAGAACGGGCAGAATGAATAAATAAGTACTGGCGTCAGGGACCTACACGCGGCCCCTATAGCACCAACACTCCGTCCTCCGGACCTCAGTGGTTTGAGTGGAATCCAAGTCACTAATCATGTGACCCGCCTAAACAGGTAGGAGATATCTTATGGGAATGGAGTGTTGACCAACATTTACCATAAAAGGATACAACTTGGGGGCACGCTGTGGCACAAATCCCTAGGACGGCGAAAGTCAACCAAAAAGACAAGATGGCTCGAACGTAGATGCCTAACGTCCTTGTCCTGACAGAAACATGCTATTATCCACTGGATATAGGGGATCACGAAGGTAACGACGAGGAACCTTGCCTATAAATACTACACAATTGGTCATTGAGGGCCACGTTCCAACACAAACATGTACTCTCATATCTTGCTATCACATTCATTTATCCTCCATAAACGAATACTTATTCTCACACATGAGGCTGATCGTGTGAGCAAATTCACACGGTGAGATTAACGGTGCATTTTCTTAGCAGGTTCATCCCCGTGAATCTCACAAGACCCCGATTAGAAGATGAGCCTTCGTCGATGTGAACTAGGCATTCCTGCTAAATTGTGGTTCATCAAGTGACGCCATCCATGAGACCTAAACACAACTGCGTCCTATGAACGAAAGTACTTCCACCTGGCTATGCCTCGACGGATCGGTCAGGAACATTGTTACGTGAGTAGGAATGACCCAGCATGATCTTCCATGTGGCTATGCCCTGACGGAAGTAGTACGCGAGTTTTGCCGAATGCATTATGAGAAACTACTCCCATTTATGGCGGAAAGAGCCCATAAAGAAAAATTAAAAGATCCCATGACCAGACACTTTCACCCTCTGGAAGCGTCGCGTTGCCCAATTGAAGACGTGTTAGGTCTCAAACACACAGCCCCTCGCGATCTGCGAGTGTGTTCTCCCGACTAGGAGCAAAAAGACAAGATCACCGGCGAAGAGAAGCCTGAAAGCTCATAAGTAGCTATGTCGCATGTTCGAGCTCATATGAAAGGGAACGAGGGCGGGATCGACGCCGTATGGATAGGGAAACTTCAAGAAGGAATGGTGTGTCTGACTTATCCAGGAGCGAAGAAAGTTCTGGAGGAAGGAACTGGAAAAGAAAGACGTTAAAGTCAGAAGCAAGATGCGGGAGCGAACTATCGCAACCCTACATCGAGGAGTCAAGTACCCCCTTCACCAAGCACATCAACGACTTCGTTTTCCTAAAGTGAATCCAGATGTCGGCCAATGTGAAAACTTATGACGAGACGGGATGAGGACCACCTGAAGAACTTATCAACCACAGCTAGGGTGTAGAGGTGGTAGAAGCCCACGTTGTGTCACATGTTCAACTCAACCTTGATGGGTTCAGCCCGCCAGAGAGCATCGACAACTTTGAGGACCTCAGGAAAAAGTATCTGGCATATTACTTACCGCAAAAGAGGCGCACACCAGAGACCCGATTGAGCTCCATCGTGTCAAGAAAAGAGAAGGTGAATCAATTGAAGCATTCATGGAGCGTTTCACCAATGAAAGCTTACTAGTACAGGGAGCTCTGGAGTATATGAGAATTTCAGGATTCATGCATGGAATAACGAATCCCGATTTGATAAAAGAGGCTAAATGACAATGTCCCAAAGATAATGGATGAAACGATGAGGGTTACAAAGGTGTTCATCTGAGAAGAAAAGGCAATACAAACCCAATCCAAGAAAAAAAGGTCCAACTGAAAGTCATCAGACCCAAACAAGTCTCATACATAACCCAAATTTGAGAAGTGGGGAGACTACGAATGTAGATCCAGGAGGTTCGGACGTAAGCATGACCGCTTTACGCCAAATCTTGGCCATAGAATCTGTAAAAGGAAGTTTTGCCCCTCCGCCACCCATGGTGGGGCCACCGGAGACGAGGAATAAAAACAAGTACCGTGAATTCCGTGGAGATAAAGGGCATGACATGAATGATTGTATACATCTAAAAAAGCAGATTGAGGACGCTGTAAAGTCGCACGCCTGATGAAATAGATCAAATAGGGCAACTCGAAAGGAAGCATGAGTAATGTCAGAAAAAAGCAAGAGCCAGCAGCTAATGAAAAAGGAGCTGCTATTTTTATGGTGCAGCAGTAGCAAAGGCACATTAGGCGCAAAGCAGAAGCGTCCCATCCACCTCATCTAAACATAAACTTTTCACCATTTACAGTGATGGACAAGGAGAACTACCCCATGGTGATATGTGCTGAGATAGGCGGGCATGACATCTGTTAATATAAATAAACCGTAAAAACGTCTATTTATATCTTACAATCTTCTTATGTTTTGTTGATAACAATCGTAAAATTATTTTAACAAAATAAATGAAATAAGTTTTCGAGCCAATAGTTTTCTAACTCATTTCACTAAACAAATAAACTATCAAACATGTCTAGTTAAATAGTTTATACAAAACCAAAACCATTTTATAAAACACTTAATAAGTAACATTTGTTACTTACACTTTTATAATAATACATAGTTAAAATCTAAATAAACATGTAAGTAAATAGTTTTGACTATCCATAATCAAAAACCCATAACCCATGGCCCATGTGCATTACATCACGCATGACATCAAAATGGGTAAAGTCCATGACCCATGACCCAAAGTCCATAACCCATAACTCAAAGTATGCTTTGCATCATGCATGACATCATGTTGGGCACTCATGACCCATAGTCCATAACCCATAACCTAAAACCCGAAATTGTAACCCAAAATCCAGACTGGATTGAATGGCCGTGTCTATGAGGATTACCGGTCTTAGTATGAATCTGTTGCAAATGCATGTGAGGGAGGAATGCCTTCATTCAAATTTAAAACTTGTCGTCTACTTGAAGGAAATGTTTGGAACAGGGAACTTACAATAATACAACGCCGCATTCTTCGAAGATTGAGGAACAAGACGAGATCTATTAAGAGAATGATTTATTCTCGAAAAAATATGAATAGCTACATCCAATTACAAACTACACGAAAGTTGCCCCATTTTCATGGAGATTTACCCATCACAGAGATGCATAGAGGAACAGAACGAACTTCATATATCCCTTTTCCACTCAATCCAGAAACAAGATCGGACGTTATTCCGGTTCGTCTCCATTTTAGTGAAACTCTTCCTCAAGCAAGGCAGCTGATAAGTCATCGAAGACTTTGTGTGAATAATGTAATAGTCAGCATTACTTCTTTTCAAGTTTCCCAAAAACCCAGTTGCCGGATCCCTCTAGGAAGGGATCTCGCGGATCCGGCTGATCAGAGAACTATTTTTCTATAAATAGTGAGACATTATTTCTTTTATTGACTTACATACACATATTCTCTCAGTATATTTGCTTATCTAACTCAAGATCTTAGGATCATCCATGCAACTTTTATCTTAGTGATTCTCTAGGTTCCTCTTAAAGGCAAGATCACGGCGTTTTGCATAGAAGACTTCTAAGCTCGAAGACAAGGGGTGCTAGGCTTCGTTATCATCACAAGATTACAATGCTTCTTGTAGTTGATTCTTCCTAAGTATGCTATAAGGTGTGTTGTGATAAGTTGGTGTAGTTGGGTTATGGTTCCTCCATTATAAAGGAACTCGGTATTTAGCTTTGTGCCGGATAAAGTGTAAACGACGTAGGTGTGGTTCTACCTTGTGGAAGAACTCGGTATCTAGCCTTGTACCGGATAAAATGTAGGTGACGTAGGTTTGGTTCTACCTTGTGGAAGAACCTGGTATCTAGCTTTGTACCGGATAAATTGTAAGCGACGTTGTGAAGGCTTCTTCGCCAAGATAAGGAGCGCATGGTGTAGTGTTTACAAACTCTCAAGTTGGGTACTCAGGGAGTGGAGTAGGGAAAGGAAGGTGACCTTGTAGCCGAACCACTATAAATAATTGTGTCATGGTTTTATCTTTCTTTTCTCTAACTTATGTTATACCTTCTCGATATCTAAACTATCAACATCCATACATCAAATAGATTGACATAAGTCGATCTAAAAGTTTTTAAAACAAAGTTTTAATCAATAAAACTATTCAACCCCCTTATAGTTTTCTACAATTGACATCAGAGCTTCGTTACCAAGTTTCTTAGAGTATAAAAACTTGAAACGGTCCGTGAATGTTTTGAAAACTACAAAGAAGGAAAACCTGTAAAAACCAACATTAAATCTATTTTTACAAAAAATGATAAAACTTTTATTTTGGATAATGATAGTTTAGATAATATATTATATTTTCTAAAATCATTATTATTATTATTATAACATACTCATTTCAAGAATTTTCATGTTAGGTATCTTCGAAAACTTCGTCTTATTAAAAGAAATATGAAGTTATCACACGATGAAGAACCTAAGAAGCTGTAAACCTGATTTACCAAAAAGGTTAAAAGCTCATGAAGTATTTTGTATATATGGTCTCAAAAACCATCTAACAAAATATAGCACATGTATGATTTCTCACTAATAGTTGGTGTCTTAAAATGTGTTAGTTGCATATGGTTAAAATGTTGGTTTATATGTTTCTTCCTTATGTTAACATCTACATGATCTCTGTGACAAATGGTATTTTTCATAAATTTAATTTTATAATAAATTTCTATTTATTATATTTACTTTGAACGGTATATGCATTTTAGCACATTTCTGCACATTTCTGCATGTTTTCGGGAACTGTTTTGTACACTGTAGCTTACAGTGACTACTGAAAAAGTTTATTTTCATCAGTAAACACAAATTAATCCATTTCGGATAGTTACTGACAAGTTTCGTAATTTACTGAGAGTTTCTCGGTATTTGCTGAAAAACAACGCCGCACGCGAACCGACACCACAGTAACTGTGAAAAAGGTCAAGTAAATATATGTTTGAGTCAGTAAACTCATTTTATTACTTTTCTGACAAAAACGTGGCTAAAAACTTTATTTTATGTATTCGTGTCAAAAAACGTCAAACCGGGACGTAACGGTTGCATTTAACCTTAAACCGACACACGATACACCAAACCGGGACAAAGTTATATATTCCCCCTCTTCCTTGGATCCCCTAGCCGGCCACATAAGGGCTTAGTCACCCTCCACTAGCTAGTATCACATGTTGCTTAACATCTCATTAACCAAGCTACATTCTAATATCCAAATCTATTAACCAACTAACTCTATTAACTAGACAATTCCATGCACCAAAAATCTTTATATCTTTTCTCTTTTTCTTCCTTTGTCCGGCCACAAAAACACACACAAACACATTTTTCTTTCAAAATTTGGAGATCAAGAATAGTTGGGTGGAAATCACAAGTATTTTGGGTTATATATATATTGATTTGGGTAAAATTGGAAGTCATTTGGGTCTCTCTTTGCTCTCCTAGCCACGTTCCAAACATAAACCATTGTAAGGATCATCAAACTTTTCTAATCTTGTTTATTACTTATTTTTATGATGATCTAAGTTGTTACCAAGTGCTAATTACATATATTTTGTTAAGTTGACAAGTTTATACATATATATCTTGCATGCATGAAAACTTTACTTCATTAAACGCTACTAGTTCATAAGTATATTTCTTGCTTGTGTGGTAAATATTGTTGCTTGTGGTATTAATTTGTTGGTACAAATGTGATTTACACTAATTACGCGAGTTTAAGACGATATATACACTTATATGTGTATATATATAAATCCCCTAAATAAAAATATAAAATTATTGGGGTTTTGAAAAATATAAAATTTTGGCTCAAGTGGTGAATTGGTGGAAGTTTTAGTTGAAGGATTATAATTAAATACATATTAAGTAACTTTAACTAATTATAAATAATTAGTTAAAAATGTAATTTTTGGTGAAA
>LBNU01035676.1:117071-143518 GCA_014162995.1 Artemisia annua
CTTTTTCTTATAAGTACTGTTTTATAAACCTTGGGGTGAGAAACATGCAAAACTGTTTTCATGGACTGAAACTGAACTTATTTTTGTACACTAGTATGCGGACAACCTAAGTTTGCTTGAATCTCATTTGCCCATTATCAACACCGTCAATTCCTGCTGGGAAACGCGTATGTTATAAATAGATCTATTGAGGGTGACTCCTCCGTTCGGTTGGCCGTACTGTGGTCAAGGCGAACGTATACCATGACGACCTTTCGCCGAGTGACTGGGGATTATCACTCGCGGGCACTTATATTATATTTAATGCCTTTGGCATTCTTGTCTAGTTCGGTGGTTGAGCTTAGTGTTGCATACGGGTTTAGTGTATACTTGCTGATTATTGCTATGGTCCATACGTGCTATTTAATTTAAATCTATAGACTCACCAGCGTTACTGACTTTTAGCATGTTTTTCAGGTGCTTAAAGTATGATATGTTGATGGTAGTGCATGGCGAGGTCATAAGAAATCTTAAGTGTTTTTACACAAGCGTAACTCTGAAAACAATGGGACAGTCATGTAACTGGGCCTTATTTTATAAAACATGAATTTATGTATTACATTTGACTTAACAATTATGTAATATTTTTCAACGGATTTCTACTCCGTTCTCTTTATCTTGTGTTGTGATTTCTAATTTAGTAGCACCCCAAATGCTTGTATGCTTCCGCAAATCTATATTTTTGGGGGTGTTACAGATTGGTAATCAGAGCCTAGGTTATAGAGAACTAGGTAAATTAAAAACCTAAACTATAAACATTTTTATAGAAACGCTCCTTATGACCACCAGATGCCTGTCTACTCCGTTTGCCATGATTTATATGAGCTTTGCTTTATATGTTTAAGTGTTATACTGTACTGTTAGTGTTTACTTAACATATATAATATAAGTATTTTCTTTATACTTACACATACCGCACCGTATTTGTCACATACCATGTCTCGTCAGTTCGATGATTCTGAGCCTACACTATCTGCTGGACATTCATTTCCTTCTCGTCAGCCAGTTTCATTTGCGGATAACCCGCTTATGGAAGTTATCAGTGCTGCTACTCAGTCCACACACACAGCTCCAGCATCAATTTCACCATTCTTACCTCGATTTGCTTCAGCTCATCGTTCATCTCCTGCTCACTACTCACTCTCACAGCACGATCAGAGTGCTCCAGCTGCTGAGACTTCTGCCATTCAGCGTACAGCTCGCATGTCAGTACGTCCGAGTGATCAGACTATCAGACTTTCATCATTGATATCACCACATCTGAGGTCTCGTTATGGTTATACGGATACCTCTACTCCATCTCCAGTTCATTCACCGGTTTCATCTCCAGATTATTCTCCGCCACGTCAGCGACTACGGAGATCTGTATCATCCTATTTTGATGAGGATGAGGATCCGATGGAGGAGCCGGCAGTTGATTCGGTACAGGTTCAGGTTGAGACAGCACCGGTTGAGCCTACTGCTGGTGATATGCAGATTGATGGTGAGTTAGGGAGAGATGTGCCATCTAGTGGCAAGGGTATTATGGAGGATGTTCAGGGTGTATTTGAGATCGGACAGAGTTCTAGGGATGCTCAGGTACAGAGTTCAGGGGTTGCTCAGTGGGTAGACATTCCGTGTGTTACTGTTCAGGCTGCCAGTCCAGAGTATACTCCATCCACACCTCCATTTGTGCCACCTACTTCACCGATACCTTCCCCACCATCCTCACAGGCAGTATCCCTACATCCTGATTCGCCTGATATGGGTGAGGAGTTGACTGCCATACAGGAGATACATGTGCAGTTAGCTAACCAAGATTTACTGTTGGAGGTTCATTCCGACCAGATTCAGAGGTTAGAGCAGTCTGACCGCCTACAGAGGATAGAGAGGCGTGTTGGTACGATTGACAGGGCTGCTTGTGTTTTGTTTGAGGAGTTGTATGGTGATCGTAGGGAGAGAGGTGGACTCCAGGCTAGATTTGAGGCTTTTGAGAGGATGCATGGTAGAGAGCTCGGAGTGTTGGGAGCTCAGGTGAGGGACTTGAGGAGTGGTCATCACCAGACTTATAGGATGCCTGGTAGAGCTCGAGGTTCTGAGCGTGCTCAGTGGCAGAGGATTGAGACTGCTGAGTACATGATTGGAGCAGTGATGGCAGAGAACGCCGAGCTCAGACTTCGTGTGACTCATTTGGAGGCTGCCATCGGAGGGATGACAGCAGCTTCTGATCAGAGACGCGCCGAGCATGATAGTTCTTAATTTAGTTTCGTAGGATCTTGTACTTTCCACTAAACTGATGAGTCATCAGTTAGTGACGACATTCTAAACTAGCTTGTATTTTGTGAACTTCAGATTTGATTTATAAAAATGACAAACTTAGTTTATCTATTCGATTGTTCGCTTCCTCTATTTGTTGACTTTATTCTTGCATCGTGTCTATGATATTTGTATATATTCATGTGACATTCTTATCCATACACAAGATCTCATTTATCGCCATCTTTTGTGATTCGGATAAATGGCACCTCAGCGAAAGTCAACCAGATCTACTCGAGGGAGAACTGCTAACCCACCGACTCCAGCGAGAGTTGTACAAGGCAGAACTGCGGAAAATGCCATTCCGGCAAGGGCTACACGTGGAAGAGTTGCTGAGGATGCAGTCCCACCCAGGACCGCGACAAATCCGCCAGCACTGAACCACGCCACACTTGATCAGCTAGTTAGCGATCGAGTAGCCGCCGCACTCGCCGCAACAAACAACTCCACGACTAACACTGAAACTTCAAGACCACCTACCAACAATCGTGGCTGTTCCTACAATGAATTCAAGAAGGTGATGGAAGGAGGATTCAGAGGAACAGAGGGAGCCATTGGATTGTTGAGATGGATTGAGAAGTTAGAAACTGTGTTTCATATCATTGGTTGTAGTGAAGAGGATCGGGTTAAGTACGCATCTTTCACTCTCATGGATGCTGCTTTGACCTGGTGGAACAACTACAAGAAGTCAGCCGGTATTGAGATTGCTTATGCCATGTCGTGGGAGAGTTTCAAGGAAATGGTACTCAGGAAGTACTGCCCACGTAATGAGGTGATGAAGTTGGAAGTTGAGTTCTGGAACCTGAAGGTACAGAATAACAACATGGCTGCTTATAACCAGAGGTTTCAAGAGCTAGTGTTGTTGTGCCCAGAGATGGTTCAGACTGAGACTAGGTTGCTTGAGAGGTATGTGGGAGGATTGCCTCAGGTGATTAAGGGAAGTGTGACTACTTCCAAGGCTAAGGATCTGCATGAGACCATGGAAACAGCCAACAAGCTGATGGACCAGCTGTTGGAAGAAACTCCAGAGAAGAGCAATGACCACAAGAGAAAGTGGGAGAATCATGCTAGGAGTAATAGTGGTCACTCTCAGCACAAGAGGCAGAATGTAGCTAAGGCATATGCAGCTGGTACGCCTGAGAAGAGAGGGTACGTAGGAGACGCACCTCTCTGTAACCGCTGCAAGCTACATCATCGGGGAGAGTGTACAGTTAAGTGCCGTAACTGCCAGAGAGTGGGGCATATGGCCAGAAACTGTCGGTCTAGATCCCTAGCTACTGCTCAAGCTGCACCACCCAACAACCGTAGGGCAGAGGTAACCTGTTTTAGTTGTGGTGAGAAGGGTCACTACAAGAATGAGTGCAAGAAGCCCAAAAATCAGGGAAATGGTGGTAGTAACCAGATGACAGCTGGTACTGTTGGGAATCAGGGCAATGGAGGAGGAGCTGCTGCCAGAGTTTATGCTGTTGGCAGAAGAGAAGCTCAGAACGACCCGAATGTGGTGACGGGTACGTTTCTTTTAAATAATCGCTATGCATCGATTTTGTTTGATACGGGAGCAGATAGAAGTTTTGTATCGACTGCATTTAGCTATTTGCTTGGTATTGCCCCGACCACCTTAGATAATGTCTTCGACGTAGAATTAGCTAATGGGAATCTAGAGAGAGTAGATACCATTATAAGAGGCTGCACTCTAAACTTGCTAAATCACCCTTTCAATATCGACCTCATGCCAGTAGAGTTAGGTAGTTTTGACGTCATCATAGGGATGGATTGGTTATCGAGATACCATGTCGTCATCATCTGTGATGAAAAGATCGTTAGGGTACCTTACGGAAATGAGATTCTCGTCATTGAGGTAGATCGAAGTGATCGTGCGCATTCGTCAATGTTGAATATCATCTCGTGTACGAAGATGCAGAAGTACGTCGAGAAAGGATGCTACCTCTTTCTAGCTCACGTCTCCGAGAAGAAAGAGAAGAGTCCCAAAGCGATTGGAAGATGTGCCAATCGTGAGGGATTTTCCGGAAGTCTTTCCAGAAGACTTACCTGGGCTACCGCCAGCTCGACAAATTGAATTCCGTATAGACTTGGTGCCAGGAGCCGCGCCTGTAGCGCGAGCGCCCTACCGACTAGCACCTACGGAAATGCAAGAGTTGTCGGAGCAGTTGGCTGAGCTTTCAGGAAAAGGATTTATCAGGCCGAGTTCTTCGCCTTGGGGAGCTCCGGTTCTGTTCGTTAAGAAGAATGATGGATCCTTCAGGATGTGTATCGATTATCGGGAGCTGAATAAGCTAACGATTAAGAACCGATACCCACTCCCAAGAATCGACGACTTATTCGACCAACTTCAGGGTTCGTCAGTTTACTCCAAGATCGATCTGAGATCAGGTTATCATCAACTTCGAGTCAGGGAGGAAGATATCCCGAAGACGGCATTCAGGACTCGATATGGCCATTATGAATTCCAAGTCATGCCATTTGGCTTAACTAACGCACCTGCAGTATTCATGGATCTCATGAATAGAGTATGTAAGTCGTACTTGGATAAGTTCGTTATTGTGTTCATTGATGATATCTTAATATACTCTAAAGATGAGAAAGAGCACGAGGAACACCTCAAGCTAATCTTAGAGTTATTAAATAGGGAAGAGCTATATGCCAAATTCTCGAAGTGTGAATTTTGGATATCTACGGTACAATTCTTAGGTCACGTGATTGACAGTCAGGGAATCCATGTTGATCCAGCCAATATTGAGTCAATCAAAGATTGGGCGGCACCTACGACACCCACAGAGGTACGCCAATTCTTAGGACTCGCCGGCTATTACCGAAGGTTTATCGAAGGTTTCTCCAAGATAGCTAAGCCTTTAACTGTATTAACCCAAAAGAATGTAAAGTACAACTGGGGAGATGTTGAAGAAGCTTTTCAACCCCTTAAAGAAAGGTTGTGCAGTGCACCTATTTTGGCCCTACCTGAAGGTAGTGACGACTTTGTCGTTTACTGTGACGCTTCACACAAAGGTTTGGGAGCCGTGTTAATGCAAAGAGAAAAGGTGATAGCATATGCGTCTCGACAACTGAAAACTCATGAGAGGAATTACACGACCCATGATTTGGAGTTAGGCGCAGTTGTGTTTGCTCTACGCATATGGAGACACTACCTCTATGGTACTAAGTGTGTGGTGTACACGGATCACAAAAGTCTACAACATATCTTAAACCAGAAAGAGCTGAATATGAGACAGTGACGATGGTTAGAATTGCTTAGCGACTATGACTGTGAGATTCGTTATCACCCTGGTAAGGCAAATGTTGTTGTCGACGCTCTTAGTCGCAAGGAGAGGGACAAACCACTCAGAGTAAGATCGTTAGGGAAGACGATTGTTTCCCCTCTTCCAGCGAAGATTCTTGAGGCACAGATAGAAGCGCTGAAAGAAGAGAACAGACCAGACGAGAAAATTTACGGTATGCCAGAAAGCGAGAATGGCTTCGTAAAAAGGTCTGATGGAGTTTTATGTTATAGAGACAGAAGTTGGATTCCATTGTGCGGAGGAATTCGTGAGCTGATTATGCACGAATCGCACAAGTCCAAATACTCTATTCACCTAGGAGCTGACAAGATGTACTTAGACTTGAAAAAGCTATATTGGTGGCCAAACATGAAGGCGGATATAGCTAAGTACGTCAGCATGTGCTTAACGTGTTCGAAGGTTAAGGCTGAACACCAGAGGGTCAGGTTTATTGGTACAGCCAGAGATTCCAGAATGGAAATGGGAACGGATAACCATGGATTTCATTACCAAACTACCAAAGACATCGAGCGGCTATGACACGATTTAGGTAATCGTAGACCGTCTCACTAAGTCTGCACATTTCCTTCCCATGAGAGAGAACAATAGTATGGATAAGCTTGCCAGACTATACGTAAAGGAAATTGTGGCAAGGCATGGAGTGCCAGTTTCTATTATCTCCGATAGAGATAGTCGTTTTACATCCAGTTTTTGGAGATCGCTTCAGGATGCATTAGGAACGGATCTTGATATGAGCACGGCTTATCATCCTCAAACTGATGGTCAGAGTGAGAGGACTATTCAGACACTGGAGGACATGCTCAGAGCGTGTGTTATTGATTTTGGAAACAGTTGGGATAAGTATTTGCCTTTAGCCGAGTTTTCCTACAATAATAGCTATCACACCAGTATCAAAGCCGCACCGTACAAAGCACTTTATGGTCGTAAGTGCAGATCGCCGATCTGCTGGGCTGAAGTCGGAGAAAGCCAACTTACTGGACAAGATCTAGTTCACGAAACTACTGAGAATATCGTACAGATCAAGAATCGTATGCAAGCTGCTCGTGATCGCCAAAAGGGCTATGCTGATAAGAGGCGAAAGCCCCTTGAGTTTCAAGTGGGTGACAAGGTGATGCTAAAGGTCTCGCCCTGGAAAGGCGTGATCAGATTTGGTAAACGCGGGAAGCTGAACCCTCGTTATATTGGTCCTTTTGAGATTCTTGCCAGGGTCGGGCAGGTCGCCTATCGACTCGTATTACCTTCTGAACTCAGTGCTGTGCACAACGTTTTTCATGTTTGTAACTTGAAAAAGTGCTTATCTGATGAGGATTCTGCTATTCCTTTGGAAGAAATCCAAGTCGACGAAAGGTTGAATTTTGTCGAGGAACCTATTGAGATTATGGATCGGGAAGTTAAACGACTGAAGCAGAATCATATCCTAATCGTGAAGGTCCGCTGGAACTCTCGCAGAGGTCCCGAGTTCACTTGGGAGCGAGAGGACGAAATCAAGCGTAAATATCCTCATCTCTTTTCGAACTCATCGAATGGCTTGAATTGAAATCCGGGACGGATTTCCCCTAAGGAGGGGAGACTGTGACAAATGGTATTTTTCATAAATTTAATTTTATAATAATTTTCTATTTATTATATTTACTTTGAACGGTATATGCATTTTAGCACATTTCTGCATGTTTTTGCACGTTTCTGCATGTTTTCGGGAACTGTTTTGTACACTGTAGCTTACAGTGACTACTGAAAAAGTTTATTTTCATCAGTAAACACAAATTAATCCATTTCGGATAGTTACTGACAAGTTTCGTAATTTACTGAGAGTTTCTCGGTATTTGCTGAAAAACAACGCCGCACGCGAACCGACACCACAGTAATTGTGAAAAAGGTCAAGTAAATATATTTTTGAGTCAGTAAACTCATTTTATTACTTTTCTGACAAAAACGTGGCTAAAAACTTTATTTTATGTATTCGTGTCCAAAAACGTCAAACCGGGACGTAACGGTTTCATTTAAGCTTAAACCGACACACGATACACCAACGCGGGACAAAGTTATAACATTTCCCCCCCTTGGATCCCCTAGCCGGCCACCTACACACTCCACCAACCAAAGAATAATCTTTTCATCTTATTAACCAAGTTACACCCTAATATCCAAATCTAATATCCAACCTACCTTAATAACTAGTTAATACCATGCACCAACAATCCCTATTTCTTTTCTTTCCTTCTTCTTGGCCGGCCACAAAACACACACAAACACAAATTTCATACAAAATTTTGGAGATCAAGATTGTTGGGTTGCATTTACAAGTACTTTGGGTAATATATAAGCTAATTTGGGTTGATTTGGAAGTGTTTTGGGTCTTCCTTGTTCTCTCCTAGCCACGTTCACAAACACACCCTTTGTAAGGATCATCAAACTTTTCTAATCTTGTTTATTACATGTTTTTATGATGATCTAAGTTGTTACCAAGTGCTAAATACATATATTTTGTTAAGTTGACAAGTTTATACATATATATCTTGCATGCATGAAAACTTTACTTCATTAAACGCTACTAGTTCATAAGTATATTTCTTGCTTGTGTGGTAAATATTGTTGCTTGTGGTATTAATTTGTTGGTACAAATGTGATTTACACTAATTACGCGAGTTTAAGACGATATATACACTTATATGTGTATATATATAAATCCCCTAAATAAAAATATAAAATTATTGGGGTTTTGAAAAATATAAAATTTTGGCTCAAGTGGTGAATTGGTGGAAGTTTTAGTTGAAGAATTATAATTAAATACATATTAAGTAACTTTAACTAATTATAAATAATTAGTTAAAAATGTAATTTTTGGTGAAATATATTTATTATAGTCGAATTATATTATTTTTAAGTGAATAAAAATAATATTGACTAAACTTTGCATTTTGAGGATTAAACATAATTAAAAGAGTTAATTATGTTTAAATATAAAACATATATAAGATTTAACAAATTAAATTGGTTATTGGGCCAATGGGCCCAATGAGCCCAATTAGGGTCTCGTTGGCAGTTGGGCCGAGCCCAATGGGTATTTTTCCAACTTTGACTTTTTGACCAAAAATTGTTATCGGACGTGTAGAAATTAATTTCGATAAATAACGATATATTAAACGTAACAAAAACCGTATTATATAGTTTTGGGCTAATATTGGGTTAACGGGCCCAATAGTGAAATTTAAGCCAAATAAATGTTTCGGATGACGAAAACGAGTTTTTACATATATTTGGACATACGGTGATTATTTTTATGACGCAGAACGGATTTAAAACGATAACTATATATATAACGAATAATATAGTTTTTACGTACTAAACTCTACGTATAAGAAACTAGTAAATAATTTGAGAATTTGCAACACTTGAGAAAATGGAAACGTTTAACAAACGAACGGGTCATGCCCAAATTTCTAAAAATTATAACACTTAAAGTATTTTACAAAATACTTACCTTTATATATACTTTACTAAATTTCAAGCATATATATACTATATAGTAGTATCAGTATATATATAGTCATACTAGTATACTATTCATATACGCGCGGCGGGATATAGTATATATAATATAGCCCTACTTATATAAGTATATCTATAAGTAACTGACGTAACGCGCAGGACGCCGCGCCACGTACCCACTATACCCGTGCCACCTATACCGTACTGAGGGTAAAACATAAAAAGTCCTCTTTATATTGAAAAGCCTGTAGCGACACGATTGTCAGAGTGGACAATGGTCCACCCCCCTTGCGCCACATCAATCATGACATCGCTGTCACCACAGCCCCACGCCACACGCGCCAACCCCCGGCAAAACAAAAAAAAAATCTTTTCCGGCAAAGAACAAAATTTTTCCCGCGCCAACGCCAGCATTTCTTTTTGGGCGCAAAAAACATTTCTTTTTTTGGGCAACGAAAAATTTTTTTTCCCGACAAACATTTTAGTGCATCACAGTTATACAACTTTACCGCAGTCACAGTCTATCACAAAGGTTAGACTGCATCACAGTCTATGGCAAATTTTTAGTGCATTAAGCGTTAGTAAGATTTAGCTGGCACAGCATAGTCGATGCACCTCGAACCTATTAACGCCATGATGCACGTAACTTATAATCAAAGACTGTCACAAAAAGCTTAGTACAACGAATCGTATTTTTAATGTCGATGCAAGTTACCATACATGCTATCTCGACCGGACAGAAAACTTATGCATCGATGCATATACTTTATAACCATCGAATGTAGTCAACCGTGATGCAGTTAGCATAGCATAGATCGCAGAAAACTTAGGAATGATGCAGTTCCTTGTAACTATGATCCGCACGTAACGTATAAGACCCATCCGAATGCAGTAACTCGATGCAGTAAAATTCATGATTTGGATGGCCAGTAAACGTGCATGCCAGTAACTTTATAATCGTGATGCAGTAAGATTTAGAACGTGATCGAACACAGTGCAAAAAACCGCATTCTTCGCGCGAAGAAAAGCTCTTGTTTGCCCACAAAAAAAGATTCTTTTTTTGGCCGGCGAAACAAAAAAAAAACACGGCGCGCCGTTCGCGGGGCGGGTGGGCTGGGCGGCGGGGGGTGACACGTGTCACACTCACGAATTGTGGGCATGGGGGTGAGCACCATGTCACTTCCCACAATCCTTTCCCACCGCTATAATTCCCACGCTATATACACGCACGCCGCCCGCGCGGGCCCTATATAGTAATATATATATATAGTAATAATACTATATATATATATATAATATATATAACTATCACCGTAATATATACGTACTCTATAGTATACTGATGCATAGTATATATATATATATACTATACGTGTATATATAATAATGTATATATGTATTATATACTCAAATTTTATCAATAGGTATATATACTAATTAAGGGCATATCATTTACATTATATTGCTAAATAGAAAATATATTATAATATACGATATGTCTTTCAACCAAATGTAATTTCATAAATGATTCCAAAAGTATCACTTGTAACGATTAATTATAACTAAATTATGTAAATATCTACGTAGCTACCTAGTTAGCTATTTAATATATATTACATATGATGAGGCTATAGTACTATACGTATACGGTACTATTAGTTGTGAGTAAGCTATATATACGTATCATTACACGTACTACCAGGACGGATGAAAGCAATAAACGGATGTTCCGTTACCACCTTCACACATTCACATCGCACGACGCAGCCATTGAGACGAGCTTTCTAATATCACTTTTGAAACGTACGTACCACACAACAAGCAAGAAATACACAAGCACTGGTAACACTTAACGTAAAAACCTTTTCAAAAGAGTCGAACACTTAAACACTGAGCGTTGTACTAAGACATACCATACTTACCTAGGTCGCGTTGCGGCCGCAGCGGTTGTACTATTTTCTATTTGACTAGCGGATTGCTATCTTTTGAGGTGAGTTTATAGCCCCATTTTCTTATAAGGACTGTTTTATAAACCTTGGGGTGAGAAACATGCAAAACTGTTTTCATGGACTGAAATTGAACTTATTTTTGTACACTAGTATGCGGACAACCTAAGTTTGCTTGAATCCCATTTGCCCATTATCAACACCGTCAATTCCTACTGGGAAACGCGTATGTTATAAATAGATCTATTGAGGGTGACTCCTCCGTTCGGTTGGCCGTACTGTGGTCAAGGCGAACGTATACCATGACGACCTTTCGCCGAGTGACTGGGGATTATCACTCGCGGGCACTTATATTATATTTAATGCCTTTGGCATTCTTGTCTAGTTCGGTGGTTGAGCTTAGTGTTGCATACGGGTTTAGTGTATACTTGCTGATTATTGCTATGGTCCATACGTGCTATTTAATTTAAACCTATAGACTCACCAGTGTTAGCTGACTTTTAGCATGTTTTTCAGGTGCTTAAAGTATGATATGTTGATGGCAGTGCACGGCGAGGTCATAAGAAATCTTAAGTGTTTTTACACAAGCGTAACTCTGAAAACAATGGGACAGTCATGTAACTGGGCCTTATTTTATAAAACATGAATTTATGTATTACATTTGACTTAACAATTATTTAATATTTTTCAACGGATTTCTACTCCGTTCTCTTTATCTTGTGTTGTGATTTCTAATTTAGTAGCACCCCAAATGCTTGTATGCTTCCGCGAATCTATATTTTTGGGGGTGTTACAATCTCTTTTCTAAACCTCTTAGTTGATCATAGTCTTTGGTGTGTCATATCCACGTGAATTATTTGTTACACCAAATCACAACTTTCGAAGATCTCTTTTCATGAACTCCTACACTCTTTCAAATGGTCAGGAATAGTATTCCACTCCATTAATCTCTACTTTCTTAATCAAAATTCATTTACACTCATCTCTTAAAAACTTTCCAAATGAAAAGGTTAAGTCGACGGAAAGAAAGTTTTCTACGTCTTGATCATCATCATAATCACACTCATGGTACTCATCTATCCCCGTCTCAAACTCCATCACGGCGATTTATTTCTTCTCATATATTTCTAATTCTCTTCTATTCATCCATTCCCTTGTATTTCCTTGTGCATTAAAGAAAATGGAATATAAGTATTTTCTCGTCTAAACTTCTCCTCATAAGATTAGCTCTCAAACTATCGCTTTATTTACTTAGGATCAATAATCACATATTCATAATTCACCTTAAAACAAATAAACTAAAAGAACTAATAAAAAGCAATACATCGAAAACCAAACATTCAAAATCCTCCTGTGATTGCTGTCTTCCCGGATCCGCTCACTTTAATAGGCCGGATCCCTTTTCAAAAGGATCTGGTAGAACCGGCATGACAGAAACCTGTCTATACTTTTCAAACATCACAGACGAACTTCTCTTTTCCCTCTCTTAATCCCAAACGACCAAAAACACACACACTCTCATTCTAGCGCTTAATCATCATCCACCTTGGTCTCCTAATCACCTTTGTAGGTAATTATATCTTCCTAACTTCTCTCAATCTAATTATAGGGTTTTGCTCTTTATCAAAAATTGATGGGTTTAGGTTACTGAAATGATTCCTGCAACTTTAGTATGTAAATTTGATATTAATTCATGATTGCCTTTAGTATATTGTACTAGTGAAGACATCGTCACTATTGTTGTACTATATTATGGAATGAATGGGAGTTGGTTGTTATTAGGAACGCCAACTAGGTTTGTTTTTATGATGATTAAGACACCATTGAGTCTAATTCGTGCCTACCAAACAAAGCGTTTGTTTCCGGGTTAAAGCGTGAGTTAGTCAATGATTTGTGTCTTTTTCAAGGTTGTGGTCTAGAGAGTAGATAGCAACATTATTGTTTATTGGTTGAACTTAATCTATCTGTTTCATGATTTTTTTTACACCAATTATAAATGTTTCCCGTGCCTAATCCCTACCTTATATCATTCTTCATAGTTCATCCTAGCCTTTAGCTTACTGAGATTAGGGATTTGAGCAACCTTGGGTGTCTCATTCATGGATTTGGATGGGCATTGATGATTTTGTCGCCCTTTTGGATGTAATATTATTGGTGAAAGATTACTTAGTCCTATCTTTAGCTTATTTGAGTTAAGGAATTGAGCACACAAGTGCCGCGGTCATGGATTTAGGTATGCATTTGTGGGTTTGTCGCTTTTTTTGGAATAATACTATCGATAGAGATTAAAAATAATGATCAAACCCTTAAGCCTTATCATATTCACCCAAGTTACCTTTTTATACTTGTTACTCCTTAGCTTTAGTGGTGGAGATGTGTATCTTTGCCAAGCTTATGATAGAATACTCGTCCCGACCAAGCAATTGAGCGATCTACTAAATGTTACCATATAGATTAGTTGAGTGATTCGAGTGATTTCATTACCTATTTCGTGAGGTGTTTGGTTGTGCACTTGAGATTAAACATTAATGCTTAATAGAAAAATCCTAGGCAAATGTTTAGGATACATTTTCATAAGTTTAATCTAAAGTCTACTTGAGGTCAAGTAAAGTTCAAGTGGGGGGATATTCGATGACATCAAATAATGACTAATTTATAGCATCATTTATCCTGTTTATATTACTTATTTTATATCATTTTATATGAGAATTGAAACTTAATCGTTTATTTTTGTAAATATCAGTTATTATCAAGCATTTGGTGAAATTTAGCGAAAATAACGTGTTTTGGAGCTAAATTGGTGAAGTCAAGAAAGTCTACTGAATCTGACACCATTACGCCGTATTATTCTAGATAGATACGTCTTATACCAAGACTTAGACAAATTCAAGACCATTGTCTGACTTTGATGCATCGCCGTATTGGCTTCTACAATGCGCCGTATATGAAACTTTGGTCAACAAGAAGAACAAACTCGTTTTAGTACCAATACGCCGTATTCACTTCTGTATTATGGCGTATCCATGCCCTAACTTCACAAAGACATCCATGACGAGAAGACTCCGTTATGCCGTATCCATGTGCAATAATACGCCGTATTGGAAGGCGGTTGATGAATATTCTGGAATATAATAATCTTAGACCCCACATGAAGTTACCTCGATATGTCGTATCGGTCAACCTGATACGCCATATCGACCCTTCTTCGAAGACTATATATAGAAAACCTATCATTCGGTTTTTAGAGAGATTTTAACCACCAAGTACGATTTCCAAATGAATTTAGAAGATAAGAAGGTCCTGCAAGTGCATTAATTCTATAGGAAAACTCTTGTAATCATTATACAATCGTTTGGTTAGCGTATTGCAAAAATCGGCCTACAAGGCCGATTAATCGGCGATTACAAGCTACAAGGCCCTGGAACTTGGAGAAATTTACAAGGTAATCGGCCGATTAATCGGCGATTACAAGGTTTAGGGCCGATTAATCGGCTAAAAATCGCTACAAGGCCCTCGACCGCCTCAGTACCGATTCACGATTTTTGCAACATTGACGTATTGTTTTCTTTACGAATTTTACTTTAAACTATATGAATATGAAAATGTATATTATTACTGAGATTATGGGCTAATACCTATAGATATTAGTTAAGTTTATGATAATATAATGTTTTTGATTTGTTTACATCGATTGTTTACTCTTTCATTGCATGTTGATTATGCTTATCACTTGATACACGTTTATGTGCTTGATTATGTTTTGATCTTTCATTCAACTGATGCTTGTTCATTGACTTCAATCCTATTTCGTTTTATTTGGTATTATGTTAAGTGGATGATAGACTAGGCTTATAACTAGGTTTAGATCTATTGACTTCAGTCCTATTTCACTATTACATGTAATTCGTTAAGTGGATGATGAACTCGATTTTGGGTTAGACATTACATATTGCTTATCTTTATGACTAGATCAATAGTACTATAAGTAACGTATTGTTTTTGCTAATGGTTAAGTGGACAGTAGACTAATTCACTTTAGGACTATGCATTAAACGTCCTGTTTCCTTTAGTGGTTAAGTGGATAATAGGCTACTAGTATAAAGATAACTTTTAGGCCATAAGTTTGTAATAAAGCACTCGTTGTTCGCCTTAGTCGCAATATTATAAGCCAGATAGATTATAATCAACACTGAGACTTTATGCAAGTTTGGTTGATTGTGACAGGATTAACCGACATATAAACCTCGAGTTTATGGAGAAGTACCACCTAGCTTTCATTAGAAAACCACCAACGAATGTAGTACAATCATTGCACACATAGACAAATGGCATTTATTTGATTAACTTGGTTAGTACGTTTTCCTTACATTTGAACTTGACTTCTTCTTTATCATTTGTTTATCTGCTTGTGTGTGTTACTAGTTTTATTTATCGCTTTATTAAACCAAAACTTGTGCCAGTATCTCAGGTTGAAAACCGCCTTATTGCATTAGTTTAGGATTTAATATAGTTTACTTAGATAATTAAACTACTGGTAGATTAAGTTTTAATGTCCACTCTTAGTGATCGACACCATACTTACCAACGAAATTACAATTGATTGGGTACACTGCCCGTTAGTGTTAGTTAATTGGTAAATTCGGCAAACTATAAATAGTAAACTTGAGAACAAATATTACCTATACTAAACGACACATCATTAATCTTGAAAAATACCACATTCTCTTATGAACTTCCAATTTTTTTTCGATATCATACGTTGGCTAAACTCGAAAATTTTGCTTATTTGACATTTTTATGCTTATGTGAGATTTTTTTTTAATTTATTATCTTTTTCCCTCTAAACCTAGCCACTACCATCTTTGTTCCCAATAAGATCCTCTATTTTTTGGGGGAGGAGGTGGAGGGGCGAACTGATCCATTTTTTTACGAGCGAGTTTTTTATACCCACATCAAACATATATACCACATGAGTTTGCAAATTTGGCTATTTCAACAATGGTGATACCGACATTGGTGGGTGAAACCGACATTGGTGGAAACTAGCGAATCCAACACCATCATCTCCATGGATTTAACCAAAAAATCATAAATTTAACACAAATCAAACTTAAAACAAGATCCAAAGACAAACATATGTCAGAAATCAAACCCCAATTTTGAACCCTATTGTTGGGAATTATTTGTAACCAGACTTAACTCTGGAATAGTTTAGTTAAGTCGGGTAGATAGTTAAGTCTGGCAGACACTAGTTAAGTCTGTTTATGTTTAGACTGTTAAGTCTGTTTTGGTTAAAAAGTTAGATATATTAGGAGATATTATAGGAAAGGATATACACACGGTTAGATATCTTAGGAGAAGATATGCATGTATCCTTTCACACGTTTTGTAGAATTAGGGTTTCCTTGTAGTATAAAAGGATCCCTACGGCATTGAGTTCTATGCCAAGTTTTATAAAGTTAATAGAAGTAAAAGTTAGTAAACCCATGTGTTATTCTTACTGCTTGTGTTAATATTCCGCGTTAACATCAAGTATACATTTTTCTTAAGTGTTTCTCATATAAATACTTTGGATTTATTCAAGGTGTTTATTGCCTTACAAAGGCTACTTAGATCTAGAACTTTGGACCTACACCTACCGATATCCGACTAAAAAAACGAACATTTTGAAAATTATTGCTATTAGTGTAAAATACTAAAGAGAGATTAATATTGATTGAATAACTTCCCAATTACATAAGGGAGCATGTCTATTTATAATAGAACATACTGTAGCTTTGATAATAAGCTACCATAGACCCTAGACCTAATGGACCTCAACCCCACAATTGGGTTTGGGCCAATAATCTAATCGTCTAAAGTCTTCCAGACGGCCAAACTGAAATGAATATTAAAAGTCGCTTATCCTTTTCCTCATTGTTTGAACGGACGCATCATTGTATTTGGCGTCATAGTTGTTTATTACTTGCGGCTTCCTTCGTTGCGTGACCTTTTTTTTCGCCATGGCTTGCTTTGCCTTTAGGTAGGAGCGACAATGTTGCGACCAACTATCTTAGAAAAGCGACAATTATCACCGACGTTGAAACAAAGAATAATGATGAGACAAATATTGTTAATCAATTGTTAAATCAACACAATATGGGATATGTTATGACGGCTAGAGTTTTTGTGTATTAAGGTTTATGATTCGGATGAGATGAAATGACTAATAAAACAAAAATATAAAGCGAAAAAAGATAAATAAGTCGGGATCCCTCCGAATCATCGACGAGTAGCCGATGACCGGAGGATAACTATTTTGTGGTGCATTGAACCTAAAGCTCCGATACCATGTAATACTAAAGAGAGATTAATATTGATTGAATGACTTCCCAATTACATAAAGTAGCATGTCTATTTATAATAGAACATAGCTTTGATAATAAGCTAACATAAACCCTAGACCTAATGGACCTCAAACACACAATCGGGTTTGGGCTAATAATCTAATCGTCTAATAATTAGATGGACTTAATCCTTTATAAAATTGTGATAGTTATACTGGTATGGACTTTATACAATTTATAGCATCGCTTAATTTTTGTGCTTATGCTTGTGTATTTGCTTATTAGTATCAGTTATAAGTTGCTTTACAATAACCAAATCAAGAAATGGTGATTAGATTTGCATTTTTTGTACAAAATAAAAATAATAACAAAAATACAAATTATGGAATGAAATTTCAATCAACGGTCTCGAGTTAAGTTCTATGACTTAAGCACTTTAAAAATAAAAAGCTCCTAACTATTTTATAAGCAATCCAGACGTGTAAATAAAAATGAGCTATTTGAATAAATTTATGTGAATTTTGAAAAATTAAAAAGAGAGGAACAAAACCTTTTTGATGATGGCCGCATTTGCTTGTTGGACTTGGAATAAATACGCTGCCCTAATCACACTGTGATGGGCCTGTATTTTAGCGATAGTGTGCCTTTTTTCCTAAAAGAAAGAGAGTGGTTTATATAAGGGTCTCATTAATAGACGGTAACCTTGAAAATACGACATTCCCTTAGAACTTCCAATTTTCGTTTCGATATCATACGTTGGCCGATGTGACATGGCCGATAATAGGCTAAACTCGTAAATTTTGCTTATTTGACATTTTTATTACAGTAAATTTTTGTGCTTATTTGGGATTTGCTTTTTTTTTTTTTTTCTTTTTTCCTAATATTTTTCCCTCTAAACCTAGCCACTACCCTCTTTGTTCCTGATAAGTTCCTCTATTTTTTCGAAGGCGAACTGATCCATTTTTTCTGACGAGTGAGTTGTTTATACCCACATCAAACATATCTAACACATAAATTTACAAATTCTGCTATTTCAACAAGGGTGGAAATCATCTCCATGGATCTAACCAAAAACTTATAAATTTAACACAAATCAAACTTGAAACCAAGATCCAAAAACAAACATAGATCAGAAATCAAACCCCAATTTTGAACCCAACCTACATCTGATTACAAAAAATGAACATTTTGAAAAGTAATTACTATTAGATGGACTTAAGTACTTAACCCTTTATAACTATTAAAATATGTGATAGTTATACTTGTATGGACTTTATGCAATTTATAGCATCGGAGATGCCGCTTATTTTTTGCTTGTTATTATCACTTATAAGTTGCTATAAGTTGCTTTACAATGACCAAATCAAGAAATAGTGATTAGATTTGCTTAATTTGTAGACAATTAAAAAAANAAAAAAAAGGTACAAATTTCGGAATGAAATTTCAATCAAAGGTCTCGAGTTAAAATATATGACTTAAGCACTTCAAAAATAAATAAGCTCCTAACTTGTTTGTAAGCAATCCAAACGTGTAAATAAAAATGTGAATTTTGAAAAATTAAAAAGAGGGGAATATAACCTCTTCGTCCGTATATCCCAATCGCACTTTTTTCTTTTTGAACATGGAGCTTAGTGATGGCCACATCTTTAGTGCAACTTCAGATGGACCAGTCGGCTTGATATTAAATTCTTCACGCAAATCTAGTCGTACCAGGTGAGAAATATCCGGCCGGCGGCTATGGTTTGGTTAATCCAACTTTTGGATACGAATGCATTTCTCTTATCTTTACTAATCTTCACATCCGTTCACTTGTACACTTCTGATCACTCACTTACTCTATGTATTTTAAGGAGTAAAATGGAAAGGAAAGGATGTAAAGTGAAGGGCTCTTTAACGTATTTTGTAGCAAAAGTCTTCCACCAACTTTAGGCGGTAAGTGAATGGAAAGAGAGCATGTGACCAATGTGTATTTTGTCTATACTTTTGCTATTCCACTTTAACTTTTAAAAAAGTTGAAACTTTTTTTAAACTATTGGGTGTTGCTATATGCACGTTGTGCCGCTATCAAATCATGCTTTTTCTGTGCCTATGTCTAGGGGTGGAAACGAGCCGAGCTGCTCGTGAAAAGCTCGAGATCGGATCAATAAAAAGCTCGAATGAGTCGAGCCTAAACGAGCTCGAGCTCGAGCTCGAGCCTAAGTTTGAGCTCATTTAATAATCGAGCTCGAGCCCGAGCTCTATACAAAAAGCTCGAGTAGGCTCGCGAGCCTAAACGAGCCCTAGAAATATATAAGTACGAGGTGGAGCACCCGCGCGTTGCCGGGTAAGTTATGCCAAAGAAGGAAAACCGGAAGTAACCTGTGAGGTTGTAATGGCATAAAGGTTGATCATTTAATCTTCTACACCTCATTACTTCCCAAAGAAGGTTTAGCAATATGAAGCCCTGATCTGTAACATAATTAGACTAAAGAGTACCCAAACTATCCATTGATTAACCCCAACCCCGTTAATACAGGGAAAAAAAAGACATGGTTTAACACATACTTGCCGGTATAACAGCTCCTATCCAATCAAAACTTTTTCAACTGAAGAATTGAACCATTCGACAACCGGTTTGATAAAAAAAATGGGAAATTGTTGTTTCAAGATCACTGCTGCACCAACTTCTTTTGCTGTTCTGAACTATGAAGACCATTAGCTACCACCAGTTTGTTGTGTATCAGCTGGTTTGAACAATGTTGACATCTGTCTGCAATGCTAAGACCTGTGACTGAAGACATAGAGGGAAATCGGTTTATGATTGTAGTTTTGGAGCTGCACTAAGATCGATATAAGGGATATGATTCTGTTAGTCGGAACGAAAGATCATACCTAAGTGCCAAGTCACTCCAACAGCGGATGTATCTTCGCTGGGTATATCATCGATGGTAAACTGCAGATATTCGCTTATAGTGTAAATCAAATAATCCATAGCAAACTGATAAGTTTTTAGAAACACAAAGTGAGCGATTAATTAACTTGCTGGTATCCAATTAATTTGGTTACTGATAAGTTTTTAAAATATAAAACTTTACAATGTCATTACCCCAAACCTAGTTCAATCACATTACATATAAAAGTGCATCGCCATATATTCAAAGTGCATCGGGATATAGAAAAATGGTGAAAAGGGCTTTTTTTGTTGTATATTATAGCCACAAATCGTAAACTTTAAACATTCTCAAATAAAGATTTAAGGCATATACCTGCATAGATTCCTATGTGGTTCTCTCCACATGTATAACAAAATTGATCGATCACATGCATATACCTGCAATCAGAAAAATATTTAAGCGCCTTCATGAGTCGCAAAACTGATCAGATGCATATACATGGAATCAGAAAAATTAGGCCAAATATATTTCAGATTAACCGAAACAAACATACACAATATANGAAACGTTCAATGGGTAATAAATAAGCAAAAAATCCCGCCCACCCAATTTGAATTTGAAACGTTTAAATTTACCCGCCCACCAATTTGAATTTGAAACGTTCAATTTTACCCGCCCACCAATTTAAATTTTAAACTTTCAAATTACCCCGCCCACCATTTTACATTTTAAACTTTCAAATTACCCCGCCCACCATTTTGAAATAAATACGTTCAAAATTATCCCGCCCATTGTTTTGAATTTTAAACTTTCAAATTATCCCGCCCATTGTTTTAAACGAGGTGGAGCACCCGCGCGTTGCCGCGGTAAGTTATGCCAAAGAAGGAAAACCGGAAGTAACCTGTGAGGTTGTAATGGCATAAAGGTTGATCATTTAATCTTCTACACCTCATTACTTCCCAAAGAAGGTTTAGCAATATGAAGTCCTGATCTGTAACATAATTAGACTAAAGAGTACCCAAACTATCCATTGATTAACCCCAACCCCGTTAATACAGGGAAAAAAAAGACATGGTTTAACACATACTTGCCGGTGTAACAGCTCCTATCCAATCAAAACTTTTTCAACTGAAGAATTGAACCATTCGACAACTGGTTTGATAAAAAAAATGGGAAATTGTTGTTTCAAGATCACTGGTGCACCAACTTCTTTTGATGTTCTGAACTATGAAGACCATTAGCTACCACCAGTTTGTTGTGTATCAGCTGGTTTGAACAATGTTGACATCTGTCTGCAATGCTAAGACCTGTGACTGAAGACATAGAGGGAAATCGGTTTATGATTGTAGTTTTGGAGCTGCACTAAGATCGATATAAGGGATATGATTCTGTTAGTCGGAACGAAAGATCATACCTAAGTGCCAAGTCACTCCAACAGCGGATGTATCTTCGTTGGGTATATCATCGATGGTAAACTGCAGATATTCGCTTATAGTGTAAATCAAATAATCCATAGCAAACTGATAAGTTTTTAGAAACACAAAGTGAGCGATTAATTAACTTGCTGGTATCCAATTATTTGGTTACTGATAAGTTTTTAAAATATAAAACTTTACAATGTCATTACCCCAAACCTAGTTCAATCACATTACATATAAAATTGCATCGCCATATATTCAAAGTGCATCGGGATATAGAAAAATGGTGAAAAGGGCTTTTTTTTGTTGTATATTATAGCCACAAATCGTAAACTTTAAACATTCTCAAATAAAGATTTAAGGCATATACATGCATAGATTCCTATGTGGTTCTCTCCACATGTATAACAAAATTGATCGATCACATGCATATACCTGCAATCAGAAAAATATTTAAGCGCCTTCATGAGTCGCAAAACTGATCAGATGCATATACATGGAATCAGAAAAATTAGGCCAAATATATTTCAGATTAACCGAAACAAACATACACAATTTATACAGTTTCAACTTTCTTCATAATCCTCTAGCTGTACCACCACATGCTTCATTTTCGTGGCGCAAAATGGAAATTTCCAGGCACTTTATTAACATCCAAGGATCTGTATATTAGCAGCGAGGTTCAAATTAATCGAGATAATAAGCTTTAGATCATGCAATATTAAATCAAATACAAAGACTCAAATAATACTATCTTAACAAACCACGAATTGAATGATAGTGAGACTAACAAAAACTTTGAATAAACATTTTTGAATGATACTTTAATACATCTGTATATGATTACTTCCATTCTGATTTTTAAACTGACTTTAAGAATAGTGCTACAGATGTTCTATGAGATTCAAATTGTGTGAACTTATCCAATGACATAACACGTTTCATTTTTGCTTATGCAGCTACCATTTCATGCTACTGTTTCTAATTAACCTACAGCCGTGCAGCAATCAGAACCTTTCGAAATCCTAACCTGAGTGATAATTAGATAATTTCTAGAGGTCGGTCATCAATGGCATCATGTATTCTATTTTGTAATGCCTTGACAGCAACCACTCATGTTGTATTATGCGGAGGTGTAGCAGCAAACACGGCTCGATTCACCCTCACATTCATGCCATAGTCCAGTGACTTCATACTCGCAACTTTTCAAAAACTTAATCGTCCTCTAAAACTAAAGTCCTAGAGGAAAACAGGCTGAACCATCACTATATTTGTGTCTTAGGTAACATTCCTCTTTTCTTATTTTCACGTACCGTAACCAAATTAGACGACGCCAAGGCAAGTTTAGGTGAAACATTGGATAACAATAACACATTAAGATTCATGTCTCCCCACTTTCAAACAAAATATCACCTTTTCGATCCGCCAATCCATTTGTTACAACCTGACCAAAGCCTACCCTTGCATAAGAAATATTGACACTGAGTGTTTAATTTGAATACTGTGTGAGCCATTGTCTAGATAAATAGTGTTTGGCCATTAATTAGGAATAAGTTAACATGTGTCTTCTTGCTGGTCAAAAAATCAGTTTGCTATAAGCAGTTAAATGCAGGTATAACAGAGCTTAAGATCTATGAACGCCTATATCTATATGGTTCCGGGGATTCCTGGTATGAAGGATCGCATATTTTCTCTCTGTTCCATAGGTGGTGCAGTGCCTACAATTGCATTTGATATTTCATGGACTCCCATTCAGCGACAACAAAACACTTCTTACTAACAATTAAACTACAATCTTTTTCATATTGCAGCATATAATGCTTTATTAAATATTTAACTAACAAAATATCCCTGACTAAGATTTAAGAAGTTCATCTTATAAAGCTACAGTAGCACATTTAAGGGCGTCTCAGAGGTGCATGGTCTGTTCAATACCAAAAATCATTCTAGCGTCTGAGACAAATTGAGATGTAATATTTTGATAGGCACAGGGTTTACCTCGTGGAAGGGGGGATTGCTGCTATCTGCTACCTTGTTATAAATCTAAATGATTCCTGAACTGCATGTTATACCAAAAAAATATAAGCACATATGAATAGCAATTCAACTGATGGAAAAATAAGAATAGTAGGTATAGTATAAAAACAAAGAAACAGCAGAAAAGAAAAGGAATACTAACTTTTCCCAGAACAATGGTGATCATTGTGGCATGATTTTCCAACCCCTGCACATTAAAGATCATTGACATCAGTTAATGCTTTCCGTTTTGTTGTTTGCAGTACCTTTTTTCTATAATACAATGATACTCTTATTATTTATTTCCATTGGCAATCTATTTTTTAAATAAAATTTATGAGCACATAGCACAACATCATTTTCGGAGTTTCAGTTTACATTTTAGTAGAGTTCCTATGTAAATTTTCGTTTGATCTATATTTACCTACTACTATATGCATGCCATCATCAAAAACAATCCTCATATCGGGGCCTTCGCTTTTTTGAACTAAAGATGAAATGAGTCAAATGGGCCAAAAGGGGTAAACAGGTTGAAAGCCATCTGAAAAGTGCTTGAATCAATTTATATAGTCGTTCTATTGTTAAACCTCTCCAACCCACAACCAATATACACCTCAGTTCGCCAATATTCGCAAGCAAAAATCAATAAGTGTTGTACGTCTGAGGAAAGTATCTAATAAGTAAATTACCTCAAGTGAGCCATCCTTTCTTACCTAAAGACAGGCACTATAAGCCCATCTAAGCAACCGTGTAAGCCCAAGAACATGTGGTGCTATAAGCGCAAGTGCCCATAACTCCTCTATCTGGACCTCCAGTAGACTTTGCAGATCATCTTTAACAACCCTCCTTGCTGCAAACTTTGAACAACCACAGTGCAATTGATGTTCTCCAGAAACAAAATGTATTAGAAGTTATGTGTGTTGGCAGTATAAAGAGCATAATAAAAAAAAGGCCTTGAACTTACCCGATTAAAAAGAAAAGGTATCCATCAATGTGCCAACACCTCGCGAGGTTGCTGATGTGTGTCTATTGTTTTCATGTAAACTGGACTGCTTTACTTTTACATGTACGCCAACACCTATAATGACAATAACTATCAGCACCTGTTTCGTTTTTTTCCTTTTCTTTTTAAAGAAAAGACATTCAATGGAAATTCAAATTGCGCATTTACTTGCCTGTAACCGGCGATAGTGTGCAATAGTTACCACCACGTGAAACATTTTGCGCTGGCCAAATATATCCAATGGATGCCTGCACAGATAGAAAAGTGTTATAATTAAGTGAATATAAAAGGGAGGAGCACACAGTAATGAGTAAATGTAATCGCTAGACATTTTCTAAAATATGTTACAAATGAGCTGCTGAATGACCTTGTGGGTTACACTCATGCCTTTGTTGTCCTAATATGACGTAGAAGAAGTCGGTCTTACTTGTTCGCTTATACCTATAATGATAACAATTATCAATAAGTTAATATAGCAAAATATAAATTCTGTTTAAAATGTAAGAAAGCTTTAATGTTCATGAGGAGTCGACCAACCTTGTGAGGTCAGATGTTAGTTCAGGTTTGTTGGTCCCTATGCAAAATGGGCAAACAATGTCTACTGTTTGTTGGCTACTAACCTGAAACAATACATCAGTGTAGACCGAATTAGCAACTATTTGTAAATAGATGAATAGGATCGACTCTAATTATCAAAGATCAAAGGTATTTTTTTTTATTTTTAAATAAATCTGCTAATGAACATATATTTTTTTATTGGTAACAAATAATAAAATGAGGAATCATATACTGCTAATCAGTATTTGATTCCACTTTTGTTCATCAAGCTAAAAATTGGTTAATCAATCTCGACACTAAAATGAGCTTTTGGAAGATATAAAGTAGAAAAAAAATGTTGTATACCTTCGAGTGCTTCATCCGCTACTTGAGAGTGTTGTTGTACTAAATCTTCCTTAAGACTAATATTGCGAAGAGTTGCTAATAACTTTTCAGAAAGAGTCTTCATGGTGTCCCCAAATCAGATGCTCGCGCTCAGCTCCTGCAGTCTCTATAGCATCTACACATTGGGCTGCAACGAAATAAGGAGAGATGAATCGATTGCTAATTCGTCTAAGGTAGTTCGTACACTCCTGAGTTGGTATCTTTTTTTATTATTGTTAGTAGGTTTATTTGAATGGTTACTGTATATTAAAATGATATACAAAATGTTATAGAAACTTTTTAATACTAGGTTTTAATGATGTTATTGTTGGCTGTCATTAGAGGCATTATTAGGGTTAATCAATGATGATGTTGCTTATATGATGTTTGATATTGAGTTTTATTATTGTGTGCCAGGACAAGGGGTGAACAAGGCTGTTCTTGCCTTTTTAAACGGGCTACTGGGTAAGGTATTCCTTATTTAACGTTGTTTAGGTTCTCAATAGCTAGAAGATGGGTCTGAAGTTTTTATATTCAGCGATTTTTTGCTTCTTCTGCAAATTAGGAGGCGTGCAGCGGTTTCTCTTGTTGTTGTAGCAGCAAATGTAGCGATTTCGTTGCAGCCCAATGTGTAGATGCTATAGAGACTGCAGGAGCTGAGCGCGAGCATCTGATTTGGGGACACCATGAAGACTCTTTCTGAAAAGTTATTAGCAACTCTTCGCAATATTAGTCTTAAGGAAGATTTAGTACAACAACACTCTCAAGTAGCGGATGAAGCACTCGAAGGTATACAACATTTTTTTT